>JAANSO010000145.1:0-69081 GCA_036507315.1 Lepidocyrtus fimetarius
AGAAATATTTAAACCTCCACCATTAATTTAATTATTTAGCAGCGATCCACTAATAATATAATTTATAGTTTTGTTGTTGGCCATCTACCATAGTTTGTTAGTACTACAACCACTTATTTTTTGTTCATTTACATAGCCAAGGCATTCTACATGTAGAATCAACTATTTTTGCATTGGCCATCTGACGAAAACAATTTTAACAAACTCGGTATACGCTGAATAAGCGTTGTACCAAAAAAAACGAATTGTTATGAGATGAAGCAGGAAAGTGGAAAAATGGTTTTATGGCTTTATTTGGTTGTGCGCATTCTTATGTAGCGTGCTGTATCCTTGCTGTGTATTTTCCATACCAACAAATTGAAAAAGGAAATAATTGAGGAGAGAGTGGCAGCAGCGAGTTTAATCACATCTGTTTTTTTACTTTACTTTGAGCTAAACATTTTCTTGTGAAATTAACTAGAGGTTCTTAATTAACTAATTTAAACTAGCAAATATTGTTTTTGAAAGATTATTAAAGGTACATCAATCAAAAAATTCAAAGTTTGCGATGTCAGGTACAAGTCAATTAGCACCTACAACTGCCAGCATGCAGACCGGTCCTGATATGGTAAGGCATTAAACTAATAATTTTGTACTTCAATATTTAAGTCTTTTTGTAAGTTAATTTCTTATTTTATTATTATTTATATTGCTGGCTTCCTTTGTTTTTAATTATTGTTCATTTTTTCTACAGAATTCAGTACAACCAAAAACGATTTGGATGTTTCGAATGCTCTGTGAAAAACACTATGGGAGTAGACTGGCTTACTTGTCTGGATTTTTATTCAGGGATCAAATAATCAAAGGAGTACAACATGTGGGGTTATCAGCAAAACTTGACTACCATCATTATTTCAAGCGAGGTTTCACTATGGTGCCAGTGGATATAACCGTTACCACAACTGCAGCTGATCTTTTTGGGATAATTGTTCGAAGTATTGAAAAGCTTCAAGCTCAGGATCTGGTTGTAACGGTACCACTTGTGTTCCAAAAGGAAGTAGCTACAGCCATATTCACCAGGGAAAACCTTCGCCGTTGGGGAAAATCACTACGATTTAAATTTGTGGAGAGTACCCGGAAGCATGAGAAAGGTACAGAATACTTTGAAAACCGGAGCAAACTGGATAAGGAAGGTACATCTTGTGAGGAACAAATCGTAGTCATACGGTATAATACACACAGTATGGGTTATTACGGTTACATCAGAGAAATTGTGATGAAAGGTACGGAATACATGCTGACACTCTCATACAAGTTCCCTAATCAGTATCCGTTCTGGAAACTCGAAAAAGATGAAAAAACCACTGCCAGGTTCCCATACTACTACACAAGGACAAAAGCTGAAATGCCTTGGACAGCTAGGCAAATTGCGGTAATGAACTAAAACTGAAATTATAAAAAACTGGAATTATTTAACTGAATGTTAATTTTTCATATGATTGGATTTTTTCAGATGTACAACGGGACTTACAAGGAAGCTGAAGGTACAAAAACCAACAAACCAGAAACAAAGGAGGTAAAATACTAATTGTTATTCAATTTATTTGTAATTGTTTCTTATATTTAAAATGAAAATGTTATTTTTGTTGCAGTTTTACTATGAAGAGCCAGATATGGACAGCCGTTTTTACTGTTAAAAGCTAAATGATTTGTCGTAGTCATTCTTAATTTAAAGTTTTATTATTACCTATTATTCTTATATATTTAGTCAATTTTCTTTTGTCTAAACAATGTCAATGTAATTTTAATAAAGGTACAATCAAAATTTATTATTGTCAACCATTCCAATATGTAAATTAGTAGCTTTATTTTATGAAATCAAAATTAAAATTATTAAATGAACCAAAAAGTTTGTTTTTTGTCGAGATAGTTTAGACTAAATTCATATAGTTTCATTTTAGATGATAAATTAGCCATACCTGCACAGAAAGGAAATAAAAGTTTTTTAAAAAGTAAAACAGTGTTATACGGGTTAATCTATATTGTAACACCTACCTGCGTTCTGGTTGGTAGTATTAACACCTTTTGAAAAATCTTGAGTTAATGTACCGTTTGTTACCTTGCATTGTAGTAGATTCTGTTGCAATCGTATTTCCGTTGATATTATCATCACCTTGGGGTACCTGATAATGTGAATCTTCATAATTTATGTGTTTCAAATGAAAGGTGTTAAACAACAAAGTAAACAATTACTACCTGTGAAGCTACAGAATCCAAATGAAGTAGTACTTTTTTGGAAGGGTTATTATGGGGCATTGCAAAACCAACCTTCAAATTTATGTTTTAGCTCGGATTATTATTATGCAGGTATTTTTCTCAAGTAGCCCACAAAATCATCTTGGCGGTTATCAACTATTGAGATCTTACATAACATTTTGTCTTAAACATCACATAAGTACAGTAAGGTAATACAATTTCAGTTAAAAAATATGCTGTAAATTTTAAAAAGAATTTTTAATATTAAAGAATTGAAATATAAGGGGTGATAATTATTATTTGAAATACGCCGTTTGGTAAGTTTCTCCCAATCAATGTAGATTTTTGAAACCATCACGTAAAAACTAGGAATTTTGTTTCACTTCCTATAAATTTAAATGTTTGTTTTAGAAATTTCTTATCAACCACTTAAAGGATTGTAGTAGTATTGTGGAAAAATGTCACCAGAAACGCCCAAAAGCAAATTCGATAGTTGGGAAAATCCTAATTCTGATGACGGTGATGAGGAGGAGTGGGATACTCTAGAAGAGGAAGAAATTGGGGAGGAAGAATTTGAGGAAGAAGAATTTGAAGAAGAGGAAGAAATTGGAGAGGAAGAATTTGAGGAAGAAGCATTTGAAGACGAGGAAGAAAATTTTGATGATTCTTTTGATCGTGTGAGGAACCCTTTTATCGGGGAGATTGGGGAAGAAGAACAAGAAGAACTAGAAGAGCTGTATGAATGGGCAGAAGGATTTGCTGAAGAAGCAAATCGTTTTTTTGATGAGGTTGAAAAATCCAACGCACTACAGGAAGAATCTTGCAAAAATGAGGATGTCCATGCCGAAGAAGCACTGGCATTGGAAGAAGAACCAAGGCCGAATACTCCTTCAACTTGTCAATTATCAACATTGACTCCATCAACACCCAAAGAAGTTGAATATCATGAAAATATTCCATCGTCTTTTGACCAGTTCATTTTAAGTTTATGGCAATTTCTTCCGGAAATGCAACAACAGATTGAAAACGGAATTAATGCAAACATTAAACTCTTCCTATTGGGGAAAAACCAAAGCTTAGACATTGATGACATTTACAAATGTCTAGATGCCGATATTTTTGGTGGTGTTGTTGTAGGTAGTCTTTTGCTAATCGATCATGGCCTACGCAAACCTGACCTTGCTGGTTTGACCTTGCTCAAAATGAAAACTTATAAGGTACATAAAGTGGATTATTATGTCACCGTGATTGAGTTGTTGCAACTTTTGGTTTTTCTGAAAAGTTTACCAGAGATGAACATATTGGAAACTTTTAAACAACTTGCTCCTTTTGTCAAATCTCTTATTCCGGAACACATCATTGAAGCGTTGCTAACGATGAAAATGAAGAAGTTTATGCTACAACACTTTGGTTTCTATCAAACTTTTAAACAGTTTGCAATCAAACTTTTGGCAGATAAGATTAGTAGCGGACTGAGCCATGCAGAAAATTATTTCAATGCAAAGGGACCCGCTGCGGCCTTGTATTCCCTTGCAGTAACATACTGGCTTGAGGCGTTTATGAATGGTCAAAACAACCACTTTTGGAATTATCTTTTGAGAGCATCGAAATCTTTGGAGTTGGGAACAACCCACATCACGATTTTTTACGACGAGGGATATGAAAAAATTCCAATACATTTGGAAGTTTTATCCATAAATGGAGTTGTCCAGACCACAAAGACATGGCATGTCCGAGACCTCAGTTGGGGTTCACTATTGCAAATGGTAGAAGTTCTGTACCATTGCTTAAGCGTTCCAAAACACATTTACCTGTCATTTGATGTTGCAATTGCATTGGAAGGAATGCGGGCAACAAAAACCCTGAAAATGTTTGCATCGCAACTACAACATCTTCCTTACACTTCTAAAAAGGACGAGTTTTTGTACAACATCACTTATGGATCCAAGTCCCAAGTCCACAAATATGCCAAAAAGATTTCATCTAAAGTTGGAGATTTTAGAATGGAGTTTGTGTTGGATTTGGGAGAAAAGGAAATTTCCAAACTTTTTCAAGATAACGGGTTTGAACTCAAAAACACGGATAGGTACATTTGGCTTGTTAAATGGGCTTGCATAAAGGCAGAACAAAACTTCACACATCCGCTTAAGGTTCAAGCTTCAACAAATGCCAAAGCCCAATTCAACAAAGTTTATCATCTTATACGCTTTGACGGGTTGTCAAAATGGGGACCTGAAATAAAAAGGCAGCAGTTTATCAATGAATGTGATTTTCCGTTATTGGCTAAGAATGAATAGGTAAAATCAGTTTTTAATCCTTTCCTATTTTTTAAAATAAAAACAATGGGACACATTTTTATTAGTATTTTTTATTCCACAGACCCATTTCTCAACGGTTACAGACACGGTACATATTTGGGATTACTTGCAAGGAATAATATATGGAATTGGATGTTGCCTTATTATATTTAAAGTTAAATTGAATTAGATGCTTGCGAGATGAAATTGTAGATTTTTTGATTATTGAATTATGAAATAAATATGCAAGTATCAATTATTCATTCATGAATTAAATATACCCTCTCTCGATAATGACATTCTTTGCATCATAACCAACCTTACTACTTATTCTTTTAATTTCCTCTGGTTCATCCTGTCATTTTGTTTGCATTCAAAATGGTTGCCAAAGAAAAACTGTCAAAACAATAAAAAGAAATAAATTTTCATAAGACTTTCATAGTTTCATAAAACAAGTCGCCAATTGATTTCATCCTCACTTGCCATCAAATCAATCCCATTCAAACAAAATCAGGTTAATCATGTCGGGGCTGTCCGCTGTGGAAATAGGGTTGCTGCCTGATGGTACACATGAACCTATGTGTATGGAAATATTTTATGAGTTGATGGGAGTGTTGTATATGACGCGAAGTAAGTTTATTCATAAATCGCTTTGATATTACCTAATTGATTTTATTATATAGTATGCAACATTTTTTAAAATTGTAGATGTACATATGAATCCAGAAAATCAGAGGCTGATGGAAGAGCTGCTAAATCAAAAGCGTAAGGGTAAGCATACAAAGCCAGGAAAATGCGGATGTTCAAAAAGAGGAAGGGGTCACCAAGCCGATCCGGATGACCCAACGTTCGTGTCTTTAGAAATCACAAGAAACTGCTTGGACCCTAATGTTTGCAAATCCAGGGCCCGGTCGTATGAATGTGAGGAAGGTTGCAATTTATTTTGCAAAAACAGGCCGTAAGTGAAAACAAGATATTAATTCACATAATATTATGCCTACAATAAAAGTTTGATTTGCAAATGCATATTTATTTGATTGCTTATCTAGATTTAGTGGTCCAGCACCGAACATTAGTCTGTCATTGCATGCCAAACCAATCAAAGGTTGGACGGTACACACAAATGTTTTCATCCCGAAATTCACTCTAATCATGGAGTTTGTCGGAGTGTTATGCGTTTTCAATGAAAACAATTATTCCACGTACTCATTAACTCTTTCTACTGGATTTGATATTGAACCAACTCATGCTGGAAACTTGGCAAGGTACTTTTCAACTGGATGTAAACCAAATGCGGAAGCCTTGGAATACTTTATGGACGGAGAAACCAGAGTCGCTAATATATCATCTGAGGATATTCCTCCTTTCGAAGAAGTCGTTTGGGACTATGGTACAGAATATCGCGAAAAGATCCTTCCCGTAAGAAAGCGCTTTAGAAAGTGAAATAACTTATCATTGTATTTAAAGGTGAATATCATTAAATATAAAGATTTTTTATCCATTAAGGTTTGCGCATGTCTTGATTCCAACTGCAAGGATCAAAATCTGTTCTTGCCAAAGCTTGTCAAGACCCTTGTGAAATCAGTTTGTGATGAACAAACTACAGCAACGGTGATGAAGCCACAACGCCCAAAAATAAAGACACCGCCAGCACCAGCACAGGAAGAAGAAGGTTCAGACAGTGAAATTGATCAGTATTATGGGTACAGATTAAAGCTACTAAAACAAATCAACAAGACCCGTCAAAAGTTAGGAATTCCAGTTGAAGAGGAGCAACCAATTGATGAAGAACCACAGCCCTCCACCTCTAGGCCACACCGACAACAAATCAACATTATTAAAGTTCCAACAGTTGACACTAGATGCTTTGAGCAACCTGAGCAAGCTCACTCCAGTAGAAGAGGGTTAGTTGATCCTGTTATGAACTTGCGTGAAGCAGCATTGGATAGCCAAGTTGAAGATTATATGCGTGGTCTAGAGGAGAGTGAAAGCGGTGGTAAAAAGGAAATAAAGAAAAAGCCCTCTCCTACAACTGTTTTGGGCAACAAAGTAGCCAAAATCTTGCTTGAGAAGCTCAACTTGCCTTTGCCATGCACTTCTACTCAAGGTACACCCCAACAACAACAAGCAACCTCTTCGCCGAAAGCACCAAAGAGGCAAACACCAAAGCCAAGAATGGGCAAAATTGCTGTAAAAAAGGCTACTCCCGCTGTTGCTGCTGCTAAACCAAAAACACCACGAAGCAAGCGCAAACCAGATTCAGATAATGAAGAGTGGCTACCACCTCAACAACAAAAGAAACAACGTCATTTCTCGCCCAAACTCTTATTTCCCTGTAATCCTACTGAGAAGGAAGGTACATCTGATTCCAACAGTGAAGACGAAGAGAGAGAACGCCAAAAAGACCCACCCAACTAAAATAACATGTATTATTGGCTTGATCAGACTATCACACTAATGTTATTGATCTACATACAAAATTCTAGTCACACTACTATTATTATTATATATTCTCCAAAAGCAAAATCATAAATACAATAAATACAGTAATAACGGGATAATATTCTGTATGTTATATCTGGTATGCAAACTTTGAGACTATATATTCAATACAGCATCTTATTTGGCATAGTTTATGAAAAGTAGCGGTTGGTAATAAACTATTCACATGAAGCACTTTGAGCTTGCACTTTTACTCTCAAGTCTTTTTTTATTCTCTCGCATGCGCGATTTATTCACAACAAATAAAATTTTAATTTTAATTGACGATTAAAACAAAAAGTTAAAATAGTGACTCACTTTTTGCTTGTAATGAAATATGAGCAATGTATAGTTTGTAAATTGAATTTTAAAACTGACACAGAACTTGCAACACATTATTCAAAGGATCACATAATTGTGCGTGAATTATATCTTATTAAATACTTAAATTATATATAACTTGTTTTTGCAATTCATTTGTTTGTACATTTCAGGACTTGTCAATTTCTTATTCCCAAGAAGTAGAGACAATGCCTAAGTCACAAGGTAGCAAGTCGTCAAAAGTTGATGGCGATGATGAGTATACTCCAGAAACGGATGTTAGGAAGACCCGCACATTAACTCGTGGAAGGCCCCCCCGAAAAGCTGTTCCACCAAAGGAGTCCGAGTCGGAGTCTGAGACCTCCCATGATTCTTCTTCCCCGGAATGCGTAGGAATTACACCCAGAAGATCAAGCAGAGCAAGGGGTGTGCCGCCGATGGTGGTAATTTCATCGGATGATGAAGAAATTTCCCAGGAGGTGACGACCAAGCCCCCACTAACCCAGAAGATATCAAAGGTAAAAACCAAAAATAAAAGTAGTGAAAATGCTTTTAACTCATATGTACAAGAAGATGACAACGACGACGACGAGGACTTTAAGCAACCATTTCGTTCTGTGAAGAAGCCATCAAGTACAAGGTCCCCAGCCCAACCAAATTTAAAACCAAGTCCACCAATTTTAAATCCAATCGCTTCATCATCATCCAAAAAACCTGGTCCAAGAAGTAAAACAAAAATTGTCAAACCGAAGTCTTTTGTGTTAACATCAATTGCGCCCGGATCTGAGTTTCCAGCCGAATTTATCTTCGATCAGTGGATGTTGGACAAGGCAAGCCCCATGTGTAAAGACCTCCTTTCAAAAGGTACAGAAACTACCGAAACCCAAATGTTATGGAATTACCTTGTTGGTGGAGATATTTCAAAGTCAACCGATACAACAGTTATCAACATCATAAATAAATATTTCATTCCCAGTGCAAATGGGTTCTTCTTTGCCCTGTTCCTTGTACATTATGCCATGTCCAAAAGCCGCGGTCAGCTTCTACTGTTAAATGCTGCATTACTTCTTAATAAAAATCACGATCTAACAAAGTTTACAAAATTTGTAAACTACTGTGAACTACTTGATGTGTGCAAAAATTACAATGATCATGATATCCATGCTTCAACGGCAGCACAAATTCCAGCGGCAGTCATAAAGGAATTGACTACAAACAGCTCTAAAGTTAATGTCATGCCAAATGGTACAGCTACTGCAGAATTCAAAGACCACATCATGACAATTCTCAAAATGAAGCTTTTGGGAACTTTCAATACGGAAGAACGCAACAGCCTCTCTTATTTTCATGGACTTGGTGTATGTCAAAGGTATTTCGACGACTTAGGTTCATCCAAGTCACCGTTTCTTTGTGTACTTGAATCTTCGCGACAGTATTGCATCAAGACCACTCCGATTGTTGTTCACAGCAGTAGAATGGAAGTATCAACTTTGAATATTCATTCAGAGGTTTTGGCGTACCATGGCATAACAATTGTGTCAGTATGGCCTTTGCAACAAGTTGAACTTTTCCAAGTTTATAAGGTGGTAGATTTAATGTATTTGACTGCTCTAAATCAGGATTGTGATATCACCATCACAAAGGATATGGTGGATGCCTTGAACAACTTGAATGCAAAGTCTTTGCTGGAAAGGATTTCAAAAAGTCACAAGTTTTACTTTGAAGCTGGTGCAATGGACTATCTTAATGAGTTGGTTCCCTCTGTTACTGATCTCCATGAAATTGCGGCTTCGGTGTCAGATACGACGTGTCCATTGACCCAACTTGGTTTTGTCCAAGATTTATCAACGGAGGATTTCCAAAAGGTACTTGATTCGGCAAACCTGGATGAGAAGAACAAGTGCGAATTAATTATGAGGTGGATTTGCGCGGAGCTGTCTGTCCAGTGTGATAAAGTTTGGGCCACCAGTATTCCAAAAGATGAACGAGAGAAAGTAAAAAACTACACCAGCCTTTTCAACTCTGTTGATTTGATTAATTACCCTACCTTGAAACAAAGGTTGTTCCAACTCTACTACATAAACCTGGAATTTCTCAAGCAGATAAAGGTAGACACTTTAATAACACAATAAATGAGTTCTCCTCAATAATAATTTTTGAATAGTAGTTAAACAATGGTTGTGTTTTAATATTTTTAGGATGTGCAGCGATCACAACAAAAATGAATGCGTCTCTCTCTGAGGAAAGTCTCTCGCATGCTCGAAAACATATTTTTTAAAAGGAAGGTACAAATATTGTAAGTGTTGTTGAATTTTATAATTGTACATTCATTTCTAATTAGTTTTAATTCATGAAAAGTACAAATTGTATATTTCTGGTTGCATTTTGTAGTCAAAATGTATTAGTCAATGTTTTAGTTGTTAAAATAAATAGTCAAAAGGTACACATTTCCTAATATTTTAAAATACATTTATGAAATTAGTTTTTAATCATCACACCAGAATAATTTATCATATCATATATTTCATTCATTTTTTAGTAGTTTAATATTATTAATATTCATTTGGTGTAGGTCACATTAATTCAGTCCTTGGAGATTACCCTTGCGCCACTCCTGTAATGTAGTAAAATATAGTTTGTTTATATATAGTCAATGTTTGATTAACTGATTTTAATATGAATCATGGGTTATAACAATAACATTTACCTGCAATTTGTGCCATTACTTGTGGTGTGAAAAGTCCCCCTCGGCAGATTTTGATAAAGTACGGCTTTAACTTTTGAATATTCAATAATGATTGTACCATTGCAAAACAGTTTTTCACGGACTCTGGGCACTGGACTGGTGTTTCCATTGGCACGGGTAGATTATTTTTATAATAACACCATCTGACAAGTATCATGTAGCGTTCAAATTCATTTGACTCAAATTGCGGAAAACCAAAGAGTCGTTTACATCCACCCCTGCTCAGCCTAAAAATTATTTCCAATCTTGTTTGATATCCCAGCTTTATAAAAGCATCAATAACAAGGTAGTCAATGTCCGGGTAATATTCAATCTGTATAGCATACTGGTCTTCCAAAGTTGCAAATCTCCAATTTTTCATCCTTAAAATTTGTACCATTCCAAGTTTCCGCAACGCAGTGGCCAATTTAAATGTTATTTCAACATCTGGCATAGGCATATTGAGACAACTGAGACAATTTTTTAGCGAATTGATTGTTACAATATCAAACTCTTTGAGCTTGCGGACACCACTGTATTGTTGCAAATTATTATTTTCGAACAATTTCGAGTCAATTGCAAAGATTTCTGTCGCACTTTTACCATTCTCCTTCAAGTATTCAATTTTTACGTTTGTTGTACCATCCGGTATTAATGCACGGTCATGTTTCATCCAAATATTATTGTAAGATTGCTTGCTTTTATGTACCATTTCGAATATCCATTCCTCTACTACAGCTTTGGATTGTAACACATAATCTACGGGCTTGTTCACAAAAATTGAAACTAAATGTTCAGCCAAATAGTGAGAAGTTGATAGTTGGAAAGAAATCAAACAATTCACATCTTCCTTATTACCGTTTGCAAAATATCTCAAAAGGTGATTTGGAATTTCACGCTGAACAGGAACTGGAAGTCGGTAGTAATCTCCGTTAATTAAATCACTTGCTGTTGAATTTGTTGCTGTTAGTACCATGGCCCATTTTAAAGTCTCTTCCAAATATCCACTTTTTGCTGTCGTAGTTGAAATTTGCATGCTAGCCAAGTTCTTTAAACTGCTTTCTAAAGTACATTTTACTATCATTAGTCCTGCCGTATGACACTTTTTGTCACAGTCTAAGTCACTTAAAACTATCTTGGAAATGTCGTTTGACGCAAATTGGTTATAACCAAAGAATTTACAAACTGATGGGTAATACAATGGGTCGTTAATATCACTACCCCATTCTCCATCAGATTCCTCCAATTGTATAGGACGAGGAACGGAGGATGAGGTCCCATTGTTTTGTACCGAGTTATCTTCCTAAATGTAAAAATATATATTTTTTTAAATTGGCCTGTTAAAAATGTGGTTTACCTGTAATCATTCGTCATGCTTTCATTTACCTTATTTTTTGCATAAATTTCGAAAAAATCCTCGTAAGTTGGGTTATCAAGATCGAAGATAGTAAACTTATCTGACATTTTTCCTAAACGTTTGCTTTAATAACAATAATTACTAAATAATTACGTAAAATATCCAACCTTTAACAAAACAGAAATATATTATACAAAGCATAATGTGTGAAAACTAGCATAATATTATGAACTCAACAGTCGGTCTCTTCGTTTTTTCTTTGGTCGGTTTTAAAAAACGTGCATTTCATATGTTTAGAAAGGATCTGTTCATGCTTTATTGTTGAATAAAAACTTAACAAACATAGTCTACACATTTAGTTATGCTTAGCCATTAATTATATGGAGGTTTTTAATTTTTTCACTTTCCTGCTTCATCTTTCAGTTTTCCTTAAAAATGTTCTTTTTGATAACGTATTTAATTATGTTCCATGTTTAAGCTTATCCGACATCTCACACACATATTTTCATACTACACACACTGTCCTTGTATATGTATATCTTGACTATCATCCAGATGAACGAGAAAGTATGTAAAATATATATGCAAACTCCCATTCACCGAATTTGGTGAATGACTTTACTCATTCATTCCTGTAGATGTACACGCTGTTGATTTTAGCCATCTGCCGAAACGCTGCGACACTAACACACCTAAAAAATTGTGCAGCAAAAAATGTTCCAGTTTTTATACACGCACGTTTCTGTCTACATGTAGAATCATTCAGCCTTGTACTAAAACCTATCTCTCTCTCCCTTTGCTCTCTGCACACACACGTGTTTACAAAAAAGTAAACAAACCGGAAAATTGATCTTTTGGAACAGTGTTTGAATTCAGTGTTTGATAAGCCTTTTTTTAAATGAATTTCGAATATTTTAAAAAGTTTAAAACAGTAGAAGAATATGAGAAGGCGTTCTTTTCTAAGCGATTTTTTGATGCTTCTTCACCAGAAGTGATTGATTGGAATCCAAATATAGCTAAATCATTTAACTTCAGCGAGTTCCTTGACAGTTGTATAAAAAATGTGGACTTTAAAGACTTTGGCTTTGCCTTGTTTAAGTTGGAAGAATCGCTGAAAGATATGTGTATTAGTGAAACTGCAAAAACAGGGATATTTGTTGGAATGTTAAGAGAAGATGACCTCCCTGTCACAGTTAAAAAATATACCACTGCTAGCAAGTTGAATGACTGTTATTCCGTGATTTTATGCGAAACAAAATTTAGGGAAAATAAAGTTTATCCTGTCAATTATGAAGCAATAAACGTGGACGCGGTTAGAAAGCTGATTTTTATTTTGGAAGTTTTGAGGGGCTTGAGGATAGGAAAAGGTACATCTTAAAGGCTTTCAACTTTTTAGCCAAAAGTAACGGTTTGGAACTCTTCTACCTGGAATCAGACTCATGGAAGTTTGACAAAGAAAAAGATATTTTTGGACAACCGCTGGAAGAAATTAGTAATCCAATCCAATCAAGAATATATCAACTGCTCATGGTGTGGCGTCCCCGCAAACCTTAATTGGATTGACAATGAGGTAAGTTACCTAGTTTGTTTTAATAATTGGTTTTTGCATAACATAATAATTAATTAATCTGTAAATTATAGCTATTTTTGCAGTCACATCGAAGACATCGATGGTGTTAATGCATATAACGTGTCGTATGCAGGAGGTTATAAATGTTGGACAGTAGTCAGGGACGATGACATCGACAAGCTGGAGGTGGCCCTTCTGGACTACTACAAAACAAAAAAGGCCAAAGGAGCTCATTTTAAAGCCTGCATTGTGAAGCATAAAAATGCAAGTTTTGTTTTTTGACAATTTTGTACTACCTATGCACGCATTTAAAATACTTATTTCGATTAAACATTTTGTATTTTCAGATTTTCATTCATCCTTTTTTACTCATCGAATGGGACATTTTCCAGTGGTTATTCAATCTCCTGGAATGGGAATTGTTACAAAGAAACGGAGTAGTAGTAGAAGAAGAAGAAGTATTTCATCAGGGATTTAATCACTCTTGGAACATTTGTAAGGCTGGAAATGTAATTTTATCAGATTACAAAAACTGGATTTTAAAAGATGGAAACGTTAGAGAAGAAACGCAATGCTATTGTACAAATCACGGGTCCGAGGCACGCACTTCCCTTACTCCAGTTGAAAGAAAAGTTCTTCAAAAAATGATTTCCAAAGAAATTTATTTAATTGTAATTCATTCCGCTGTGAATGAGCAGATCCTTGAAAACAGTTTGGTGGTTTACGATCATATTTAGCTGAAGAAGGAGGACAAACAATGCAATTCTGTGGAGTATTTATTGTCGGAGGACGGAGGCATCTCAGTTGCTCCGGAAGAAGTTAAATCTCAAAGTTTTTACGGAATTGGAAGCTGGAAAGTACCACCTTATTTTTAAAAACGCACTGACTAAACCATCTTCATCTGCTAAATCTCCTTACCGTTGTTCCAGTTACGTTTGCAACCACTCAACATTTGCCAACTCTAGTTCTGCCAGTGTTCATGCAAATACCCATAATGGTACATCCGGCGAAATTTTTGAATGTCAGGATTGTAAGAAGACATTTACTCAAAAGACCTCCCTCCAACGGCACCTGAGGAGTAAACAGGAAAAGGGTAAATTGTACAAAGGATGTGTTTGGAATGAGGAGCCTCCCCCAAAGTTGCTAAATATGTTTTGCCAAATGACAACGAAAACTAATTCATGCATATAGTCAATTTTTGTTAACTGTATTGTAAATTATAATATGGTGCAAATTTGAAGGCTGATTAAAATCTATAAAAACTTTTATAAATTATTGTTCTCCATTCTGATAATTGTTTTAAGTTTTATCCTACGATGCCGGTGTATCTGCAACATACAATTATCCGGTATTTGGTGGAATGGAATGATAGTATAGCTCTGCATAAATGATATACATACACTTTTGACATTGTTTTGCTAATAGAAAGACAAACGACTTTATACTTTGGGCTTTGGACAGAAAGATACAAGGTACATGGTTAGGGCATTGTAAGACAGCCGCGGTAAGGTATAACAAACAGATGTGATGTAGTGAAAACAAGGGGATTTGCAAAAGCAATGAAAATACCTATTTCAGGTTAAATGTTTTGTCAGCCAGTCTCAAACTCAAACTTGGTCAAATATTTGCTGGATTTTAATTAACCGTTTATTAATTAATTGTTTAGTTAAAAAGGTACATATTTTGTTAATTATTTAGTTCAAATCTTAAAGCTGTATTAAATTCAAGTTATTCAAGGTACAAAAATTCACGATGGACTCCCTCAGAGCTTTGCAGTGTTATGAACATATATCAAAGTTGGTATGTTTTTAAAACAATAATATTCATTAATTATTATTAGATGTACTAATAATAATTATCTTATCTTGTCTATCTTGAAATTGATTACAATATTGTCATGAAATTATTTATTATTATGACCGTTTTTTAGGCCTACGATACGGAAACCCATGATCGTCCAATCTGGAAACTTCGATTTCTAACTGAAAAACATTATGCTAGCAGATTAGTATACTTGTCTGGATATTTGTACCGGGGGAAAATTTTGGATGGGTTCAGGGATGTTGGATTATCAACTTATCTAGACTATCATCACTACCTGCGGGATGGATATGCAATGATACCAGTAGATTTGACTGTGCCTACGACGGAATGGTGCATGAAAGCAGTTGTTAGAAATTGCATTAGAACGCTCTATAATCAGCAGCTCACCATGAAAATATATTTGGTTTTCCAAGACACGGTAGCAAATGGAGTGTTCACATCGCAAAATCTAGCCCGTTGGAGGAACTCTGTTCAAATTATCATCAAGGATTATGGACGAAAGCATGACAAGGGGTACTTCTATTTTGAAAATGAAGCAAAAGTCCGAAGCGAAGGTACATCTTGCATGGAGAAGGTGATTCAAATCACTGGAGTTCAGTTTCGAATTGTATCCTGCGTCTGGGAAATTGCTGAAAAATCTCATGAGTTTATGAAGAATGTCGAGGACAGTCTCCAACGATTCCCCAATCACTTCCCGTATTGGCGACTGGGCCGGGATGAAAAAACGATCCGGAGGTTTCCATGCTACTACACACCAACTGAAGCAGAGAAACGGCAGAATCAGGTATTTGAGTAATACTGTAGAGTCATAATATTTTATAGTTATTGAATTGTATTTATTTGTATTTTCGCAGGTTTTGTACAGAGGAGAACGGAGAAATCAAGGTACAATAAATAATTTAACCTCATCAAGGAATGGACATCCTCAATCATCTAGAACTGTGGTAAGAGAACAGAATTCTGAGATCAGAACAGAGAAATAAATGAATAAGAATTAAAATTATTATATCATGAAAACAGTATCTCACAATCGAATATTTGTATAATTTCATTGCAGGGGAATGCAGTCAATGTCTTTAGGCCTGGTAGAATGATGAAATGAAATTACTCTACTTCCTGTCTATGAGAGCCTGATGAGGATCAGACTGAACCCGAAGCAAATGAGGAAAGCTATTGTAGAAATGCCAAAATAAATTCGTTAAAAAGATAACATTATAAATAGATTATCTAACTAACGTGTAAATAATTAGAATATCGTTCTTACATTCCTGCGTGGTTTAGTAGTAGTGTTCAAGCCATATTGTAATTTGCTTTTTCTATACACCTTTTTTCATTATTATTTGTACACACAAATTATCATCTGTTGCACCCATTCAATGTGCCAGTATAATTTTGATTGAATTCATATTCATAACTCTCTTGTGTAAATAAAGTGTCTACAAAACTGTGTCAACTTCTGTTTGTGTATTTAACTGCTTAAAATAAAATGGCGCCCGCATTTTCAAGACCAGTTACAGAGTTGTACAACATTTTTAAAACAGATATTCGAGTGTTTACAAAGAATCACCATTACGTATTAAAATGGAAACCTGAAAACAATAAAAATGTCTCCATTGAGCAATTTTTCGATAGTTTACATACAAGTAATCCTAGTGAAAAAGGGGATAAAAATAATCCGGTAATAGTTGACGATGTGGGGTTTTATTTATTCAAGTTAACAGATGAGAACACTGAAAAACTGAACGCTTTGCTGTTTTGCTGATAACGATGAATATATTAAATACATGAGATTGGCAATTTATATTCTTTTCATACAGTTATTTTTGTTTTATGACAATAAATATGCAATGCAAGTCTTATGAAAAAGTTCAATACACATTGGACAACGTAAAAACAGATTATCACTAGTTTAAACCTAACTTAGAATCCATTAACCTATGCATTAATGAAAATCTATTTTTGTCACCTTCCACCACTCCAATCATTACAAAACTTGGTGTGCACACTTCTTGAAATCTCCGCATTCAGTTGCAACTTATCTTGTAGTCCTAGCTATAATAGAAGTGGAGATATACTTGGCCGATGAACTCCAAAGTCGAATTTTCTCATTTTTTTCTACTTGTTTTTGCATATTTTGGGAAAAATCATTAGTATAGACTATAATTAAGAACAACGCAACATTTAATCCCATTTAAATTGTGCCAAGTAGAATAAAAGTAGTAATTTTAATTTTGAGAATTGTCACTCATGAAAATTTAATTTTTTCAACTTTCTCAGTCCCAAACATCACCAAATTTGGTGTGCATACTTCTTGGGATCTCCGCATTCAGTTGCAACTTACCTTGTAGTCCTAGCTATAATAGAAGTGGAGATATGCTTGGCCGATGAACTCCAAAGTTGAATTTTGAAAATATTGACTTTTGCGAAAATGGCTTCAGTTTGATGTTAGTACTCTTTAATTACATAATGCATCACTTGTATATCATAATTACACCTTAATTGGGCTAAAATTGTTTTTTTTGCCACAGTTAAATGTGCTTCATAAAAAGTTATGGAAGGTTAAAAATGACGCGTTTTTCAAAGGCGTATCTGCACGCAAACCCTGCACCAAAGCAAGTCGTTTATCCATCTACCGTTCATTTACAGCACCACATCATCACTCTCACCTCACAAAGACAGTATGTGAACAAAAAAGTTAGGTACAAATTTTTGTATTTCATACACTTTTTGCTACCGTTCTACATGTAGAATGATTTGATGCAGCAATCCTTCCTTGTATTACCCATCTAAAACCAAATAGACAATACTAATTTGTAAAGATTATGTGGTATAGATATCGCGGTATTCATTTTAAACCTGATTGCATTTTTGTGAACGGGTCATATGTAAACCCCGATATTCTCAAGTGAGCAGTTCAGCACTTGCTCGTTTTTTGTGCACTAGAAAGAGCAGGGCAACGGTTTAACTCAATTAGCTCTATCTGCTATGTAATGTGTATGTTTTGATAAAATCTGACAAATTCAAAATATAAATCAATGGAACACCTTTTTATTATTCTGTGTAACTGTTTGAATGTGGATTATAAAGCTTACCTATCATTTTAATTGATATAAAATGCAGTTGACTACATAATCATGATATTTAGAGCATCTACTTGCTCGGACACAAAAACAATCCAACTTTTTATTGAAAATCCTATAAAACCCTTTCCTGGTACATGTTCCCAAAAATGCTTAATGAAGGAAATTTGCATACTTAAGTCAAGTTTGTTAAAGTTTCCCATACAACGACATGTTTAGAGTAAGTCAAATGTACTTTTGTACCTATTTTGTCTTAACATTTCAAAAATTGTACCGTGAAAAGCTTGGTACACTTCAGAGTGAAATGCAACTTTGGGGTATTTTTTGCAATAAATGCGATGTTAACATGAGAGTTGTACATGGAAGTGAAAACAATTATATAATTACAATTCATCATAACGGGTTTTATTATTAAATGAAAACATTTGAAAACTTCATATAAAATCAAAATTCATACTGTACTTATGCAAATGCATTTTGTCAAAATAATTAATATATATAAAAAAATAATAATACAACATCAACAGAAACAAATTACAAGCTATTCTCGTAAAAAAACATTTGTACCTTTCAAAATAAAATGAATGAAGAGTTTGTCTTATTCCTTGGTCTGTCGTCCTTTTTTATTTACTGCAAATACAAAAAATAAGGCAAGTTAAAATCATGTTTCGTTGGAATTGGGATATCAAGTTAAAACTTACTTTTGCGAAGTATCTTCATGGCCATTTGAAGAGAAATAAAGTTGGACCTTGACAGGTGTTGAAGCTTATCCTGCGATAGCTTTGAAAAATCCACAGTTTTGAAGAGCATGTCATAATCACCGTTGCTTATTTCTGTCAACTTGGCCGACCATGGATCCTCAAAACGTACTTCTTTTTTATGACATATCCAACCAATCAACAGTTCGCACCGTTTGAGATCACAAATGGAAAAGTATTTTGACTGGAGAACTCTAAAAAATCCCTCTTGAGACAAGTCTTTTACCTTTCCCAAATGAACCTTACTCATGAGTGGAACATCTTGAATTTGTTTTGCGATTGTGTCATAGATTGATTGGTCATCATCAACACTCATTTTTTCGTCTTCTGCAGTTCCTTCTACATGGGGGTTGTCATCTTGCACATCTGGGAATTCCTTTTCCATTTCCACACTAGGGAATTCCTTTTTCATTTCCACATCTGGGAATTCCTTTTCCATTTCCACATCTGAAGTATCCCTTCCTGCGCCCTCATTTTCAGTATTACTGCGTTCTGGATTTTCGGCTGCGTAGTTTCCGCTAATAGACACTGCAAGTTGCTTTGTACCTTCGTCCTCGAAAACCCATTTATCCTGGACTAGAGATTGGATTGTCTCCAAAGCTCCAAGTTTTTGCAGACCACAAATAATTGGCTTGGAGATGGTGATTCCACGAGGTTCAAAAAAGAACTTGTACAACACTTCAAGAAGGTGTGTCACTTGGATAAGGTTAAGATCTGTTAGATCCCACTTTTTGAACATTTTTGGCTCTTTAATCCCTTGCATTTCTAACACTTCTTTGTGAACTGAAATCACTATATCATTGTCAGAAGTAGCGCATTCAATGTTGAATGTACCATTGTTCACCAGGCAGGAGGATTTTAAACATGCTTCAAACAAATTGAGGGGTTTCCCTAAAAGCAGGGAATGAAAGAACAAATGGCATATTTGGCTATAATGGCACTTGACTCTATTGATGTCGCCCCCATTTCGAATGTTCATTTCCGCCACCAACTTTGTTTCTATCGTTTTAACAACCGCTAACAAGAAATTTATCCGTTGGCCATAGTTCTTGTTCTCCAAGTTGTTGACAATTTCTTGCTGTAGGCGTTCGGAAATGCAATCTCTTACCTCCTGGTGAAGGTTGCGGAAGCTTGTAGTATCGTAGAAGTCAGTTGGAACGTTTGCTGCAACAAATAGCTGAATGCAGTGAATAAGATGGATGAAATATCCAGATACTTCTAAATCCCTCATTCTCTGTTTTATTTCGACGAGCTCGTTGCTTGACTTACTTAAACAATATGATATTAGTAAAAGGCTCATTAGCGGTTTCCATACTTCGGATGATTCCCACGTGACTAGTAATTCAGCAATGCGGCTGTGGTGTGCTTTGCCTATATTTCGGCCTTGTAGAAAGTCAAATAAAATCAAGGATGGCGATGTCATTTTCCCTTCTTCCAACAACCTTTTAGAATTAGGACTTGATTTGTCCAGCATCCATTGGTTAAGCAGGAATTGGATGGAAAATTGGGAATCTGGCGCAAGGTCAGTCAAGGATAATCTTCTGGCAAGGACCGTGATTGATGAATTTCTGCTTCTCGAAGCTGCTTGGATGTTTTTGGCGGATTGTGTCGTTTCTTTGGACATTGATGTTTTTTCAGTGGGGGACCCTTCAACTTCCATTGGCTCAGTTTTTGCAGGAATGTTTTTATCTGTTGTAGGTTTTGTATCTGAACTCTTTCGTTTCCTTTTTGCTGAAACGGGTGTATCATTCTCCTGGTCTGATTGAGATGGAGTAGCGGCCTTCCGTTTTCGTTGGCTGGAGGAAGATTGAGAGAGCATACGAAAGGGGGATCTATTTGGGGGTTGACTTTGGCTGTGTGGGTTCTCCAAATCTGCTGGCGTAATTCCCACATTTTGACTTTGTACATTTGAATGTGTGTTTGTCTCGTTCTCTTCCTAACAAAAACACAATAGACCCACCACATATTTATTTTAAAAATTTAAAATAATGCTAAATAATTAATTAATTATCAATTATCACTTACGTCAGATGTAGGATGATCTAGAAGGACATGTTTTGACAATTTCCTCAAACAATCGAATGTTGCATCGCAAAAATCACAACTAAACGCCTTTCCCGAACTAGACATTTTGACCAATCTAACTTATAAACGTTTGTACCTTTCTAATGTAAAAACTAGTATTGATTTAAAATGTACATAATTCCCGTAGATACAACAATAATAATAATTATTAAAAAGTTTTTAATTTTGGGGTAGAATAATTTTAACTCTCACTTTTGAATTAGTCAGTTTTTGGTAGTAGCACTTTTAATTTCACTTGTGAAAATCACAGCTCTCACATAATAGAACAAAATTGTCATTTCTTCATCTGGGTCAAAATGGCAGGGCCACCACCGGACGGTACTCAGAAAACAAAATATGATATATTTATAGAACAGTTCATAAAGGCGCGGTTAGCAGAAGCAAATGGTACAATTGATGACCCTATGAGTGACAAGCTATGGGCACAGATATTTGGATATCTATACAAGACGCAAAGTAAGACACGAGAGGGGTATACATACCTTATGTTTTTTAAATGGAATGGTTTTATATAATTGAGTATTGTTGAATTATATATTATGTAGACTCTGTCACTGCAGCTGCTAAGAGAGTGATCAATAGTATTGTTGATGGTAGAATTGCTGACATTGGAAATCGTGCTTGCAACTGCGTTGAGGATGCCAGCGGGATGAAATGCCATAATAACCTTTGTGTGAACAGGCGGGATAGATATTTTTGTGATGAGTCTTGTGGTCCAACATGTCAAAATCAAAGGTACGTGACAGTATTATACTTATCTTGTATGTGATGATGCATATTTTACTACAACCAGCTTTTTACAATTGCATTATATTTGTAACTATTTATCTGTAGCAAAGATTTGAGCAAGGAGTGGCTTCGTTTTCGCTATTTCGTGGATAATACCTTGCTTGACTGTATTACCACCAAGAAAAGCTGGATAAAAGATGAGTATATGTTTGAATATGTTGGAGATGTCCTTCTTGGATACGCTTGCCCTGGAGAACAGCGTGCTTATCCTATCCATGATCGTACCTTTCCTCACAACCAGCAGCTCCTTATCAGAACTAATAAGCGGGCCAATATATCACATAACTTGAAGCACTCTCTTCGCTATAACGTGATACTAGAGTCCTGGATTGAAGGGTACAACTTAAGACTATTGGTTAAAGCTGCTCGAGATATATCGCATGGAGAAATAATTACAGCATTCTTTCCACAAATGGCCAACTTGGATCTCATTGATGTAAAAATAATAATGTGTAGATATGTAGTCTTACATGTTTTAGCTTATATACATCATCTAATAATATATATTTGTATAGGTGAGTGCATATAGAACAGGATATGTAAAACCAAGAGCTTCTGACATGACAAGGTACATGAAATTCAATGACTGGAATGCGTTGTGCGGTTATGGAGCGGTGGGCAGCAGAACTGACGCTTTCCAGGGAATGTATCCTGCTACAATGTTTTGTGAACGCCAAAGAAAGCATGTAAAGAATGAAAGGTACTTTGAAGAAAGGATGCCAGCATTACCGCCTTGCCAAGAGGGAAAAACAAAGGAAGAAAAAATTGCTGCATACGGAAAAGAAGAAGCTGTAAGAAAAGGTGCAAGTAAGGCTGAGAGGGCTCGGAAACTGTTGTACAAGAATTCTTTAACACCAGTTCGCATTCCCGATGAAGAAGAAAGTGATTCCAATGAAGAAAATGAAAATGAACAACAAGATGAACCACAAGACTAATAATATTTTGATTTCACTTCATACTTATTATTACCATTTTGTAAACAAAGTATTCAAACAAAATTAACACGTAACTAAAAGATTTGTCAACTGGATAAAATACTATACAATTTGTACCTTGCGAATATAAACAACTAATATATAAATTCAAACTTCGTTAAGTGAAATTTCTTGCTCTAACAGCACCCTTCCAACAACAGCGTCATTTGGTTGTTGTTCGTCCAGATAAAAACTATAAAAAAGCATTATCATAAAAACAATATATAATTAGACATTTCTGTTGTTGATCAGTAGATGTGCAAGATCATATATATGTAGCTTACTAAATACTGTCACGTTTAGCTTCATTAGGCACATCCCTGTTAATTTGTGGATGGATCGGCCAATACTGAGACACTGTAGAAAAATCGGATCTATTTACACCAAAAATGATGGTTATATTGTTAAGGCCTCCAAACACGTCCTGGAGTAATCGCAGCCACGGCTCAACTAATGGAAGGACATCGGAGTCGTAGTTTCGATCAAAAAGGCGGTTGAAAATTATCGTTTTCATACTATTCGGAAAGGAGAGCAACAACAAAAACAATTCTTGATAATACCATTATAAAAATATCATTAAACAATTTTTATATTACCCGCGATAAAACGCCAAATCCCGTCGAATGTCGTTTGGCCTGTCAGTGTTAAGAATTACTACATTTCGAAATGTAGCAATTCCCATTGTGTCATCAAAGGGAATGTTTGGTAAACCAGTAATGAACGCCAATTTTTCTTCAACAGTGTTTTCCAAGTCAGTGTACCGTGCCTCTGAACCATTTCGTTCGTCATTAAGTTGACATACACATTTTACAAAATGGTTGAACCGTGTTGCACTGTTTTCCGTGTAAAAAACTTGATATATTTTCCCTCTCAATAAACCCCCAAACGGTAGTTGGAAGTTTGGAAGCAAACGCTGTATGTCCAGTTGACTATGGTCGTAATAAAAATTGTGTACCTTTGGAATTTCATGCACTGAAATCTTTTCTAACAACTGCTTTAACTGCTCCCCTTCTTCATCACTTAAACTACTGAATAATTGTATTGCATTTTCTGTTTGTCGCAGAATCAAATCTTTTACGCTAACACCAGAATTCAAAATGACTTGTACTATGTTCTTTGGCAAATTATTATCAAACGCGACACAGACTAGACAACACTTTGGATCAAAGAAGAATGCCATTTTGTTTTTAAAAAGAAAAGTATGAATATTGCGAATAATAAATTAATTAAAGGTTAATACTAATTAGATTGATGCTGAAAAATACATTCTGGTTGCTGCACTAGATTTATTTCGTTTATCGTTCATTTATACTGCAAAGAATTTTGTTGAGAGACTTAAGAAAAATTGTTGTATGGTTATTGTTGTGTCTAAAGCATCATAATCATGTATTTTAGTTTTCATCAGAGTCGGGATCATCTTGAGGTGGACTGTCAGGTATATCTGAGTACTCTGAATAGTCAGTGTCTTCATCTTCTTCCTTGTCCTTTGTACCTTTCTTTCCCTTTTTCTTCTTTTGACCATGCATTTTCTCCAAATGACTACGCAGGATAGCAGCCCGAGTAAATCCACGTTGAGGCTCATTCCGCCTGTTTGGGCAATTTGCATGTGGGCAAACAAAGGGTCTGGGTCCTTGCAAATGAGTTTGCATGTGCTGTTCAAGGTATTTTTCCACACGAGCAGAACTATACACAATAATAATAAATAATCTTTTGTTAAATGCTGTCTTTGTATTATTTTATAATAAAACAAGCAAATAATATACGTAGAATAAAATACATGATAACAAATATTCTTGTACTTACTAATCACAACCTTCAACTTGGCACTTGTATTCCGGTTCTTCATGTGTCTTCATATGCTCCTCTAAATTATAGGCTTTCTTGTGCTTTGACCCGCATGTTGGACAAACGTAATCCGTTCCAGATAGAAATTTTTTATAGTACCCGAATGGCTTTCGTTGCTTTGGAGCCTTTGCTTGTACCGTCTTTTTTCCTTTTCCAATGGATTTTTGGCTAGCTCCACTAAGCGTTCGGGTGGTAATCTGCCTACTTGGTCCCGGTTGCTCCCCATCTTCGACATAGGAGTGAGTTTGAGTTCTGGTTCTTGCAGAACGTCTCGGAGGCTCAGCAGTAGGAACATCTTCATTCTTTCGTGGTCTACCACGTTTAGGCTGGTTAACAGGGGGACATGATGGAGGTGGCATAGATCCACTAGAAATTGTACCATCATCAGCATCATCATTTCTTGCGTCCAGACGATTCCTTTTTGTTTGCTGCTTTAATTTTGATGTAGCGATGGTTTGGGAAGGTAGAGCTGAACTTCCATCCCCACTACTTTCACTGCTTTGCCTAGTTCTTTTCTGTGGCTCAGATCTTCCCAAACTTTGGTCTTTATGTGGTGCAAACTTCTTACTTGTACTTTTCCTTGCTTTTGGTGCAGGTTTTGATTTTGGTCTGGACTCTGATGGAGCATTCCTAGGTTCTTGTGAAGCGGGAGCAGTGGTTGGCCTAAGCTGCGGACGTGGAATTTGACTTGGTGGAGCTGCCAAAGGTACACAAGGAAGCATGTGGGATGTACCTGGTCTTATATATGCTGGAGTAGGTCTGATTCCTTGGTATAGGTTTGGAGCAGCGGGGGGCAAACACTTTTTAACAACAGGAATCATAGATGCAGCTAAAGATTGTGATGGTTGTGAAACGTGAACAGGTGGTGGTCGTGGTGGTGGTGACGATGATGGTGGGAGATCTGGATGTGGTTTATCCATTGTTTTATTTACAGCTCCGGCAGGTGGAAGTGGAGGTAATGTACCATCATAATCCTCATCATCGTCATCATCGTCATTGCGGTCAACTGTTTGTTTTGTTGACTTTTCAGCTGGCTTAGCACTTTGAGTTGTTCTTGGAATATCTGCCAAGCAATTGGGGTCATGTAAGGCGGGTAGAAATCCTCTTGGAACTGATATATTCGGTTGAGGCGGAGGAGGTAAAACAATGATGTTAATTTCTGGACCGGGTTCACCGTCATCATCGATATCCATGTCTAAAACGTTGCTTGGTGGCGGAGAAGTTGGTTCATCAGCAGATTCAGATGTTACTGGAATTGGTGTACCTTGAGCCTGATTTTGATTTTCCTTCAGAATTTTACCATCCCTCTTTCTTGCAACATCCAAAATCTGTTTTGCTTTACCTTGCTGTGCTTGACTCGCTTCAACCCGCTTCCTGGCTGCATCCTCTGCAAAAGGATCCTGACGGTATTTCTTGGCCAGATATAATGTTCTTTGATGTTCTTGTTCCGTTGGTTCTGGTACAGTATCCGGATCAGGACCACCTGGCAAATATTTATGTGCGTAGATACAACCATCCGAATAGCATTTGCACATCTGAAAAACAAACAATTAGTTACTTTTTAATATAGTTGAACCATGAAAGTAAGAAATTATAGCAATATTAAATGTAGTAAATTCCAGTTCAAACTTACTTTAAGATTTAAACTCAGGTAATCCTGTCCATAGCTCCAATTAATTGGAGAGCCTGCAGGAATATGCACTAAAGAGTATAGCACCATTCTTATTTCGCCATTGTAAAGGTACATCTGCATAACACAGTTAGGGTCACAAGATGTGGCTGCAAATCTACACAGGTTGCCTATGTACCTTGGCTCCAGGTCAAAAGGGCTCCCCTCTAGGAACAGTGTATATTCAGAAGGATCCTCCTTTGTGTTCATATGATTTTGGCTTTCTTGCACGTACTCCCCGATGTATTCTATGATTGGCATGTGTGGTTCAATATGGAAATGAGTATGTAGACATGCCCCCTTGTCGCCATGTTGAATGAAAAATAAGTTGATTCTTTTCCATTCCTGATTTTGAAACCTAGAGAACAAAAAAATGTAATGATTCATTTGTGAACCGCTTAAACGCTTATATGATAATGTTTTCATATTGTTACTGTGCACATACGGGCGGTTGCAACATCTAGGACCACAGCCAACGGTACCTTTGACCAATGGGGGACATTCCACAAGGTTAACCCTGTTTTTGCATGTATAATGTCCTCCTCTTCTCCGGTCAAAGCAGGTGGGGCTGTACCTTACATCGTAGTGGTCCCAACATTGACAAGGTTGAGGAGGATTGCTTTCCAAGTGGTTTTGAACAAACGCTGCCATGACTGCTTTATCTTCCGGATTATGATAAACATCTATCCAGCAATAATAGAGCAATTATTATTAGACTTTTCACATCAATCAAATAAAGTTGTTGTTGTTTGTTTTGTATTTCACTTACTCTCTTCAATATGTTTATATCCAAACATCGCTTCCCACACCTCATCGTTCATGTAATCATTTGTACCTCTTGGAAATCTCAAGATTTCGCTTCGGTCCATGATGTTAGGAATTAGAAAGTACCGTCAAATCATAAAACTGGATAATTTTGATACAAATTGGTTTCCAAAAAATGAAGTAAATATTGAAACTAGATAATTTTGGTACAAACTGGTTTTCAAAAAATGTAAAGAGTCGGTCTAAAAATAAAATTTTGATTCAAAGGCGGATGAAAACAATAAAATTAATTCAAAATAGTAAAAGTTGACTGCGAAATGAGAGTGAGAGTAAAACGAGAAAATATATGGAAAATCCAATTGTAAAACATATACTGTCTATAGCAACCAGCTGGGTAGGTCATTCACACATATCATGCATAGTACCTCCCTAACACATACATACATGAATATGAATACATACAACATTGCACACCGTCACCTCTTTTATATTTCATCAGCGAGTTTCATTATGATCATATATCACAACAGTAGTTTTAGTGCATAATTTCCAAACATAAGTTATCTCGAGTTTAAATAATGGATAATTATCCTTCTGACCAATTTAATAAACAGCAAAATGTTTTAATAGAAAATGCTTACTTGTATGATAACTTGATCAGTGGTGAAAGTTTAAATTTTGTTCGTAAAGGTACATGCACTGCTGGATTGAAACTAAAAACTGTCGACCCTGTTGATGACCGTTTATTTGTTACAACTTTTAGATTTCAATATGTTCCAGAAAGTAATATTGTTTTAGTTCAAAGCGCAAATAATAGCAATAATTAAAAATATCGTCTACTTAATTTCCTTGTTTGTTTGTATTTTTATAGACGATTACGATTACGATGCTTCACAAATTATAAATAATGCGATTGAAAAAAGGATTAAAGGAGGGTCCAACAAATGCGGCTGCAACAGTGAAAGTAACCTTGATAAATGCACTTCTTCTTACAACTGTACTAACGTTCTTGAGAGATGGTTTTGTGAACCTGACTGTGGTGAAAACTGCAAAAATCAAGAGTAAATATTACAAAAACACAACATTTAGATTTTTACTATAATTTATTCTTGCACATGTTCATAGTTTTTCTTTATCATTGCAGACCGGATTTAAAAGGAGAATGGAAACGATTTAACATTCAGTGTCACCAAGTAATTGCCGACTGTCTCACATCAAAACATGACTATCCCAAAGACGCTCCTTTGTTAGAATACACTGGAAAAGTACAGACTGGCGCTCCATTTGCTGGAGTTCGATTTGGTGTAAAAATTGATCATCCAAGTGTTTCCTCCTATGGTGATGTTTTTATTTCCACTCTAAAGCAGGCCGGCTTATGTAGATGGATCAAACATTCACTTACTCCTACAGCCCGGTTCGAGACTTGGATGACAGAAAAAGGCCCTAAACTAATAGTCAAAGCTAACCAGCCTATTAAGAAAGGGGACATAATCACAGTCTTTTTTCCTCAGGAGGATATGAAAAATTATAAGGTAGGAAAAAGCATTTTGTATGTTTCATGTTTGGATTTCAAAAAAAATCGTATAGATAGACATTATTAAATTTGGTTTAGGATGGTATCGCTTTTACTCAGGATAAAAAGTACCTTGGTGTCGCTAGTGACGAAGACAAAGATAAAAACCGCAGATACAATGCAACCAAACAAGTTAGGAAAGCCATCAATTCTAATAATAGTAGTAAACGTAGTAGCATAATACGTAAAGCGGCTGCACAAGAGAAAGCCCCTCCAAAAGAACCTGGACTTATACAATATATTTCAAAAATTGACGAAAAATGTAAAAATAAAAAAAGGATGGTAGAATCGCTTAAAAATAAGTCTACGACGTATAATTATGATCATGGGAAAATGACGAAACATCATGATTTGCGGTCAGGCTCAATGATCAATGAGAAGGTTAGAGAAGGTGTATTTGTTCGCCATGCCGATGACTTTACCGGGCATGATAAAACAGAATGCAATCATCCCCTCCCACCAGAAATTGATGAATTTGGCGAAAAAAATACGGGATCGAGTGAAAGTGAGCCAATGGAGTATGTTCAAAACGTTTATGAGGAAGATAAAGAATGGAGAATAAATAAAATTTATAGAAATAGCCATAGTCAGAATTAAAGTAAGATGTTCAAAATAAATACTAAAATTAGGGATGCAGTGATGATAGAGAATGTTTATTTGTAAGGTACAGGGTTTTCAAAAATGTACCATTTTTTACATGTTATTTTGCCATTCACCGAATTGGGTGAAATGTAAAGATTTAAGTCACTCTTCATGCACCGCAATACACAGTATACATGTACAAGTCCTTTTATTATTAAAAATTCAAGTTATACCTATTTTCAAAAAATGAACCAGTAAAGTTAAAAATTCTATTTTTATATTAATTGTGGTTAATTTTGAAAATAAAGGTTAAAAATGCATTATTTTTTGAAAAAATCGACGTACACAAAATGCTTATACATGTAGAATGATTACTATGCGTTATAAACTCTTTCACCTCTTTCAGATATGCATTACCTTTTGTTCACTTTGCCCCATTTGCACATACTCCCTACCCTACAAAGTCAACGCATATAAATACTTTGAAAATCTAAACATGTGCAAAAAGCATTTCTCCTCATACAGACTTTTAATAAAAAGGGAGTTTTATTTTTAAAATTAATATTTCCATTAAAATGCATCTTATCAGTTATAAAAATGTCAGAATCACAAAAAAGTTTTAATTGTTTGCATTGTAAAATTAAACTGAACACGATTACAAAGTTAGGAGAACACACTTTTAAAAAGCACGGCAGGTTTTTGTGTGAACTTTGTCATGAGGTAGATTTTGAAACCGAACTTGATCTAGCCCTTCATATTGAGAAGTGCAAAGAGTTAAACAAGTGTCCCTACTGTGGCAATTCCTACTTAAACAGTCAAAGTCTCGGCCGTCATATTCGAAAAAAACATCCAGATTTGGTAGAAGAGTTTTTGATAATTAAATCCAAAGTTGTAAAAAAATTTAAACAACTTGTTAAAAGCAATACTGAACCTATTCAAATTGAGGATACACAGATTCTTACTACTCCCAACATGGTAAACGTTTGATTCATTTTACTAGCAGTAAAGTAGCAGTGTCAGGTTTTTAATTTGTATTTTCCTTAAATGTATTATTTTTATATATTTTTTTAAAGAGCAACATTATGACTTCTCCTGGTGGGACCTCTTCACCAAAGGTTTCAAAACTCATGTCAAAAACAAGTCAGGACCCTTCTCCTGGACAACACTCTTTACCGTTTACAACAAGCACCGCGAAAAAAGGTACAACTCGACCAAGGTCCAAATCTGTTGATGCAGCAAATCCCCCAAAGAAACTGAAGCAAGAGATGGATGCCGGTGAGGATGGAGAAGTTACAGACACCGAAATCGACACCGACTGTGGTGGAATAAATGCCACCATTGCAACTGGACACGCGCAAAGTGACAATGATGCTAATTCCAATAGCAACGCTGTGAGTAGATCACAATTACGTTTAGTTATTATTACTAACATTTTGTTATATAAAATCATGTTCATATTTTTATTAAACCAATAATAGGAGGCTCCTAGCTTACCACACACCGTTTCTGATCAAGCTCCTTCAACAACTGCTGAAAAGAAAAAAAGCAATAGTGTTTCAAAGTCTACTCGTGAGTCAAAGGAGGTTGAAGCCGGTAGTCCAAAAGATAAACCTTCCACTGCCTCAGCAGCTAGTACTGCGTCCTCGTCCCACTTCCAGGAGCAAACTATTAGAAGGTTGTGGGGTTTGGATGACAACGATCGTTTATCTGAGTGTATTTTGAAGTTTCTAAACAATAATGAAGTGGAAGCAAAAAATCAAATTGACAACCTTGCTATAATTGAAAATGCAAACTTGGATTCTGTCTCTTTCTTTGCGGCATTAATGCTTGTAAAAACAACGTTGTCCTCAAAAATTGCTCAACTAACATCAATATCCATTTCGCCAACTATTAAAGACAACAACAATTACTTCAGGGATACTTTGAAGTGGTCAGCCGTGTTAGCTGCGACAAAGTCAACAGCAACGGACATGATCAATGGAGAATTTTTTCGCTTACCTTCCAATGTGTACAAGGAAATTCCGGTGATGGTACAAAACTATATTGGCAATGTGCACAGGGACATCAGCTCGGTAATCAATTTTCAACGAAATACTTCATTGACATTGGCAGATCATCTTGCTTCTGTCTTAACTGAGAAACCACCAGAAGTTATGTTGAGAGTAAAATTTGCTATTTACGATTGGATATTTGGCTCGTTGTATGGAAGTCCACAATCTGCTACCCACTCGCTGGTAAAAATGAATGTCAAAGAAAACAAGGACATTGTTATTGAATATAAAAAGGATGACAAAACAACTGCACTTGCAACTTATAAGATTAGCTCTTATGTACTAGAACATAACAATATCACATTGGCTTCTCCATGGGATCTCAAGGAATTTGATTTCACAACAGTCAACTCACTTGTAAAGTTTATTAATTTTTGCGGTACCCCAACTTTGGACTTTGAAGTTTCAGTGGAGCTAGCCCACGCGTTGGATAAAATGAAACTTGTTCGTCTTCTGGGACTTGAAGATAAGAATAAGGATTTGTGGAAATTTTCTTCTCCAGAGGACAAGTTTGCCATACTACTAGAGCATTCAAATCCTGAAGCTAACCTTGGTACATTAATTGCTTCTGTGGGTCGTCTTCCGTACAATTCCCGATTGGAAATCATCTTAAAACTTAAAGAGAAAGGTCTCAAACGTTTGTTTTCAAGTGAAAAATTCGAGAAGGTCGAGTATGAAAGGTACAATTATCTTGTAATGTGGAGTTATTATAAAAACAACGAGCCCGTCCCAATTTTGTTTACTCTGAATGTGAGAGATGAAGTAAAGAAGACATTTGGCAGTGTTGCAAATTTACTAAAACTGGACAAATTACGCAAGGATCTCCCAAAAATATCTAGGCATGGATTGTTTAGTGTAGAGAAGCAAAAGGAAATTGCCGGTAACCTTATATAATCTTTAAAATGTATATAAAGTAATATGGTGCACATGTTTATTGGTTTAAAAAATATCTGTTTTTATATATTTCACAGGACTCAAACCGCCAACTACGCAAACATCTTCAACTACGCAAACATCTGCGCCAGCAATTATTCCTCCAACAGCAGCGACCAGTACCCCCAACACAACACAACCATCGTCTAACTGATTTTTTTCTGAGACTTTATGCAATTGTATATATGATTTAACCATGTATGATTTTATAAGACATTGTTGCTACATAATAAGCCATTTAAATTCAGATTGTTTAGTTGAAGCAGGAAAGTTAAAATTATGTTTTTTGAGGTTTATAACGTTATTGTCAAAATTCTATGTAGGTCATGGTACAAATCTTCCAATTGTAGATGAATTATCAAATTATTGTACATTTACGTATTTAATAGGAATAAATGTGATTTCATTTGTATGCAGAAATAACTTGTACTATAAAAAGTAATGCATAATAATATAATTAATAGAGATATGTAAAGATATTTTTTGTTGCAGCAGATGTGAGGGGGGGTTGTTGTTGGGCTATGACAATTGGTACAATTTTTACGAGACGGTACATTTTTTACAATTCATACTTTTAATATCATATTGTCAAAATTCGTTATACATTTAACAAATAAACAATCATAAGAGTATTCATTTAAGAAATTGTACACATTCTATTATTGCATCAGTTTATACCTTTCATAAATAAAAGTATTTTTTATTACATTCCTTTTTTCAATTTTGTACCTTTCAACTAGTTCCTTTCTTCCCCTTTTTGTACCTTTCAACTAGTCATCATCATCAGCATTATCATCGTCTTCATCAGCAGCAGCAGGCTAACAGAATCAAAAACATTTTTTAAAAAAATTATTTTGCATTTACATTAAATGTAAACTATGGAGTCAGAAATACTTACCTGAACCGACACAGCAAAATGGATGTCCACAAAATTATGATGGAAAATGTGCTCAAGCAGTGAAGAGTTGGTTGAAAAACTCACGGTTGAGAACAAGGCATCGTATGTGTTCGACAATCCATGATGTTCGGGAATTTTTGCCTTCCAAATGTCATCATCATCATACTCGATTCCATTGTTGCGACATATCCACCGCATAATAAATGCGCATTTATCATTTGGTTGCAACTTCAGTGCAGGTGACTTGAGAAGTTGCTCGAATCTTGTAAAGTTTAACGTATCCAGCAAATGCATCTGCCACTCAGGGTTATCATTAATACTAGCAGCCAGGAGGTCGATTTTTGATTCCTTTCCTATGCAGGACTTGGCTAATTCTAGTATTTGTACATCTTGAAATTTATATTCATGATCGATCGCCAATATTATGAGTGGTATAGCTTTCAACTTGTGCATTCCCAGTAGCATGGCGCTAGTGATGGTCAGGCGCGTCCTTGCATTGAGGCTGGAGTAGATAAGATCTACAATATTGAGGGAATCAGCTAAACTACAAGTGTCATCCAAATCCCAATATTTTTTGAACTGTAGCCCACATAACTCAAATACTTCCTTGTGAACGTGTATCAAAAGTCTTCCATCTTTTGCTGTAACGTGGATTGGCTTTGTACCATTTTCCTCTAACTTTGCGAATTCCAATGCGCTTGCAAAGCAAGAAGAGTACATTAATCTGAACCCGTGTTCCATATAATGCGACACAATGTTTCCATAATATTGGCGCAGCAAAGGCAGGAAAATGCGGGGTTTCTCCTTATCTTTGGAAAATTCAGACAGCAAAATGATGGTAATTGAACGTGAAATTGTTCTTCGATACAACAGCGAGTGAGAGTTTTTCACAGAATCCACGCCATGGTCCACTATTTCGTTACGTACGGTGGAGGGAATCAAACTTGTTATTGTTTTGTCAAGAGCATCAAATTGTTCCGGCTTGTAAGAATTTTTTGCAACAACAACTACATTAAACAAGATGATCTGGTTCAAAAGTCGAAGAAAATAGTCGGTTTTTTTGGTGTCAATGAAATCGCGTAAATTTAACAATTGATCTGTGTTTTGGCGTACGCAAAACGATAAAAAAAGTAAACCGACAGCGACTTTTGTAGTTCCTTCTAAACTTTCATTGTTGATGATGTTTACTATGATGGAATCGTCCTCCTCGTGAATCGCTCCCCCGTCAAGAAATTTCCAAAAAACACGAGGCTCATTTTCGCTCATCTTGCTCTGAAGCATGTGAAATACAAAAAAGTCGGTTGGGTTAAGGTACCATTGTCTTAGAGTGAACCGCCGAGTAAAGCGCAATCCTGTGAATTTAGCATCCAAGCACTTTGTGAGGGTTTGGTCGCAAAAACCCGCTGGCAAGCTCATCGTTTCCTTAAACTGGGAATGATCCGGATATGAATATGGTAGATCAAAGACACGAGTTTTAATTGGAGTTGGTACCACGCATTTTTGTTGTGGAGAAAGGTCCATCATCGACTCACCCTCATCTATTGACACAGTAATATATAATTATTTAAAAAAATTTCATTAAACACAAATTGAGTATGCACACCACTTTTTTATCATATAAAACTATTATGCACACCTCCTGTAATTTGGTTTGTTGGCTGCTCATTGTTTAAAACATTTGACTCTTGCAAGGGCATAGCTAAACTGACTTCATCTGTATTAGTTCTTGTTTGAATACGGGTAGGATCAATTAACAACTCCTGTGCATTAAAAATACAAAAATACGTAGTGATTAAACTTGCCATTAAAATTGAAATATAGTTATCATTAATAAAAGCTTTTGCCACTTATGATTTACCGCAAGTTCAGGGTGAGCATCAATTAAGTGATTTTCTAAATCATTAACCGATGGATACGTAACATTGCAAATATCACAAACTTGCAACGGGGGTACGTTCTCCATGTTGCTTTATTTTTGTAACAAAATTTAATGAAAGTCAATTAAATTAAAAGTTAATTAAAATGATTATCAAGTGTCCTTTAAAATCTAATGATGATGAATCTGATGTTGACAACACTGATAACACAAATAATGCACAGCATTCCTTGTCGTTGGGCATGCACAAAAGTATGGCATTGCCGCTTTCCTTACATATATGCACGTCACGTGTGAGTATAAATTAGACAAAGAGAAGTACGCTTGCTGAAGGAGATGCCTTATCAAACAGCCTTGCCAAAAATTTGTCGTGGAGACAAGAACAAAGGTATGATTTTTACGCTTGTTTGGGGCAATTTATTAGATTTTATTGAATTTCGTGGAAAAGAGATAATGAATTTTACATTATTATTTGTTAATTGCAATCATATCATTTTCAATTTTTGTTAAATCCTCTTCCAACATGGCCAGTAACTCAAGTTCAACTTCCACCTATGATGATGACGCTGCACGACAAGGTACAAATAATCCTCCCCCTCCTCCTGCAATTCCCGGGACGTCAAGGCAGGCACTTTTGGAAAATCTCCCAGCTCCTCCACCACAGCCTGATAGACACACAGTAACTGACTTCTTTTTCTTGGCAACTTGGCTGTTTGCTTATAAACCAATTTGTAAGCAGCATAGTAATATTCATTACTTTATTGAAATCACTTGACATTTCAACCTCAACATTGTTCTCTAAAAATATATTTGCATATTAATTCACAGATGAGTACGATGATGAAGCAATAGCCATTGTTGAAGACGCCATTAATTCTCATTTAGTTTATAACGGAGAAAAATGTGAATGTGTTGAAGGAGAAGAAAGCAAATGTACAAATCCAGCAGTTTGTTCCAACAAGAGGGAGAATTGGTTGTGTCTGCCGTCATGTGGAGATGACTGTAAAAATCAAATGTAAGGACTGTTGAATATGATTTGTATTATTTTAAGAATTTTTGTATGCAGAAAATAATTTAATCTAAAAACTGATATCCATTCCTGTAATTTATTTCACTAGCCCTGATCTAACCAAGGAACACAGTCGCTTCCGAGTTGCAATCATACCAGGAATTCAGGCACACATCAGATCTAAAACCAATTTCCCAAAAGGTAGTCCAATCATGGAGTACTTTGGAATGGTACAAGTAGGGAGACCTACCGCTGGGGTCAGATTTGCTGTGGAAGTTGACTTTTTGTTTCCTCAAGGTGATTTATACGTCAACACCTTAAAACAAGCTGGAATGTGTCGATGGATTAGTCATAGTATGGAACCAAACACCAAAATTGAGACCTACATGACTAACAATGGGATACGAATGATTGTAAGAGCTATAAAAGACATCAAGAAAGAGGACCCTATCACATCGTACTTTCCTCAATTAGATCCAGCAAAGTCTTGTCGTTATGGTACATTATATCAAGACAAGGACTTGTTCTTGGTGGCAAGTGACGATGGGACAGAAACCATGGTGAAACGCACTGGCACACTTCACATGACCCGACAAGTAAGACTTGGAAAATCAACTGGAAAGAAGGGAAAATCAAAACAATTGAAGAATGATCCCAGAACACAGCTTCCAAACAGACAGTCACGAAAGCAGATGGCTTCCATTGAAGACATTCCCGAGGCTTGTCTCAGCAAGAGAGATCTTGTCCAATCACTAAGGAATTCCAACGACACATATCATCATGGCCGTATCAATAGAAATAGACCTTATCGGACTGGATCACTAGTAAATCAAGATCACAGAGAAGGTACATTTGTGCGGCACGCTGATAATTTCTTTGAAGAAGGGCATAATCCAAGGAATGCTGAAGAATGTGCTCACCCCCTGCCACCAGATACTAATGAGTTTGGAGAGGATGTGAATAGATCAAGTGAAGAGGAACCTCCAACCTTTCAGGCAAGGCAAGCATCTCCAGAACCGGGAACACAAGAAGGACCAAGAAGAAGGTACAAATACAATAAGAAGGGCGAAAGCCAGCAACAACAAAAGGACTAGGAAGACAAGGCAGAAAAAGAAAAAGAGGATAAAGACCGGCGTGGTGGAAAAGGAAGAAAACAATAATTGATATTTTATTCATACATATATGATATCTATATTTCTCAATCTCTCAAAATTCTCAAGTATCAACATTTCTTAATTATGACTTCAAAATTAAAAATAAAATTATTAGCGCAGCGATTAATTTATAATTTTTTGTTGACGTTATTTTACTTGTAGTGTAACTTAATTATTAAGCATGGCAAGTATTTAATTTCAAGAAATTACACTACTCAGACGTTTATTTGACTTGAAATTTTGAAAATGATTACATCATATAATTATAGATAGTATGAAGTTACAGATTATCAGTGTTTGACTTAAAAATATATCTACCATGTTCCAGCGTGTAAAAAATCCTAGTCCTAGTTGCATTCAGTTGTTGGTCAAATGATCAAATTTGAGAGTAATTACATCTCCTGTCTGAATATTCTGTATCGCCTTCACAACCAGTACAAGTTGGCCATCATGAAGCCATGTTTCCATATATGAATTTGGAGAGGTGGAGTGTTGTACCATTCGACAGAAATTTGCTCTTTTCAACGTGCTCATGTAGATTTGATTTTCACCCACAAACTTCTGTCCAGTAATTTTCCATGCAAACTTATCCCCAGCACATGGAACTCCAACTTTAACTTCCCCAGTATACTCGAACAAGACCTGGCCCTTTTTGAATGGTATTTTTGAAAGCAGGCACAATCCACGCCCCGCCATGGGTACAATCATATAGTCCTTATATGCATTTTTAGTTGAGTACCTGTGTTTTAAATCAAATCATCAAGTTTCAATTTCATTAATTCAAACAATTTGCAAGATAATCATGACAAAGGGTATGGAAAAAGTTACAATTACCTTTGATTAGTACAGTTTTCTCCGCATGACTCTGAGCAAAAGATGAAATTACCACGATTAAAGCAATTCTCTGCACATTTTGGTCCACCATCATCAGATTTGCAAGTGCATTTCAAATCATCAAGTCCACCTAGCAAATAAGGATGTATGTATGCCTCATGAATTATCTCTTCTGCTTGTGGTGACACAATGCCTAGCAAAATAAAATTTTAAAAATGAATTTTTTTATAACACAAAATAGGATAATGGCAAGCAATGAATGTAACAAAACTAATTTTTCTACTTACTCTGCGAAATAAAATTATATTTCAAAAGATCAGCCCAAAACTTGTCAGTGATGTAATCGTCAGAGTCATCTTCTTTATCCAAAACTAGTGTACCTTTATGAGACAACTTTGAGGAACAAGACTGTGACATGGTTAAAATTTTAATTCGAGGATGTAATTAAAATTAAATGAGACCAAGCAATAGCAATTTATATTGGAACGAACAGTATATCAAATCGAGGTCAATGTTGAAGAATTTGAGAGTCACCCAAGCATGCCTTAGCTATTTACGCATAAATCTATAAATAGCATGTATATATATATATATATATATCCATAGCAAATACTTTTAACAAAATCACTCAACTTTTCTCTAAAGCTAAATATAAAAACCTCATTCACCCAATTCGGTGAATGGGATTACACTATAGGATTATATTACTACACTACAGTACAGTAGAGCACTCATCGTAATACTTAATCCTGACCTTGTACTCGACCAATTGCGGCAGTTTGTTTCTTTGTTGATGCATCTCTCTCTTAGATGCATCCTTTCACATGCTAACCAACAAAAATAACAATAGATGCATTTCATTCGTTGTTACCATTTCAACATGCGCTAAACAAAAACCAAACAAAAATAAGTATTTTAAAAATAAACGATGCAGCATTGGTTTTTTCCATTTTATTATGACAGTTTAACCTAAGGTCCAAGCAGTGAGCATATTTTATTCGGACAAACTAATTTTTTGCCAAATTTCTAATTGATTTCCAACACATCTAAATTTCACAATTTCAATCATGGATTCACACGAAATTGCCATGATTGAACCCAATACGCATCATCACATGAATTCTGAGATACTGGAATCACTCTTGGGGCATCCCATCATCTTTAAAAGTAAGAATTTGTAACTACCCATTCAGTTTCATTTTTATTTTCCCCCTAATTTCAATCCTCTCCTTAAGTTTTAATTTTTAAATATATATTTTCAGACAAGTTTCGCAATGCTGAGGAAGAAGGTACAATGAAAAAGAATATTGAAGAATTGCTAAAGTCGTATGGACGTAATCCAAACTCTTGTAATTGTAAAGCGTTACACAACTTCAAGAAACCAACAGGGAGTGGACACTTTCTCCAGAATGACAAAAGTTGCTTAAATCCAGATCTCTGCCTTACAAGATCCCGTTACCTTCCATGTCAGAGCAAGTGTTCTCTTGCCTGCAAAAATAATCCGTAAGTGTTAAAAATTATTAAGAATTTGCAAACCAAAAAGTTTTTCGTTCAAAATTATCATTATCGTCTTAATCATTTAAATTCATTGATAGATTTGAGGACGTGAAATGGACTAACCAGGCGTTTTATGTTGACGGTTCAGATGGTACATGGACACTACATTCTCATGGGGAAATTGTCAAAAATCAACCCGTTATGGAGTATGCAGGAGTATTCGTACCTAAAGGGTCTTTGCCAACACGTCATACCAATCCGTTGCATGTTATTAATTTGCCCTTCACTGGATTCGATTTGGATGCCACCAAAGATAGCAATCTAGCAAAATATGCGAGAAAGTCCAAAACTCCTAATGTGTTGGCTCATGTTTACATTCATCAGTCCACAGTCAGGGTCATATTTATTGCGTGTAAGCATATTGCACGAGACGGAGAGATTCTGTGGAATTTTCCAAAAGTCAATACAAAACTGATCAAAGTACGCAAATAATGATTAATGATTTGAAATATTGATATGATAAATGAAAACATAAAATTGTATAATAATAACTATCTCTCTTGTTCATTTCTTTATCTTGGTAAACAGGTAAAAGAGTCAAAAAGAGGACAAGTACAAGATTTCATCCTGCCATTGAGTCCAGGAGGGGAAAACATATCAGACATGTCGCTGGTTAGAAGAGTTCAAGACGGCCTTGCTAGTATCCAGTCAGCAAATAAGGAGCCATTACAAGGTACATTTTTGCGCGCCTATCCACCACCAACGATAAATATCATTGTTCCAGTTCCTGTTCTACCTACCTGCAATACAATTCCACAACAAAAAGAAAAGACAAAGGACGAAGAACAAAGGGCAGTAAGGAACAATAAGGCTGCGTTGGCAAACACTGTTTCGTTGACTGATACAATAAGCGAGAAAGTAGCAAAGGTTGTTCTGGAGAAATGTAAGGAAAAGATTATACCACGTAACTTGGCTTTATCTGCAGAAAATCAGGATTCAGACAACCAAAAAAGCATAGAGAGCGGGGGTTTATCTTATGATCACAAACCTGCACCACCATCACCTAACCAACATGCATCATCATCAGAATCATCTAATGAAAAGCAACAGCAACGTAAGAGAGAGAGACCTTCCTCAAGTAAAGCATGCAAAGGTACAACAACAGACAGAGCCCCATGGAATCCCTCCACAAAAATAGACAAGCATAAAACACAAGCTTCTCAGGACCGCCTCTCTCGTCATTCTCTTTCATTGTCAGGACAAAAAGCACCAAAATGTAGAAAATGTAGCTTTGTGGGAAATACTCTTGCCGATCTGACTGAGCACTACAAGGATAAGCACCCAGCTACTCATCCCTGCATTCTACCTCCATGTGAAGGGTAATGTTTTACTTTATGTAATCTATCTATACCTGAAGAAAAGTTGGTACATGGTGATATATATTTATGTATTTACTACAGTCAATTCTGGAGTGAAAAGCAGTTAAGAGATCACTTGATATCGGTGCATAAGAAAGGTACATACTACTTATGTCCTCAACGTCCCTGTCAATCCAGTTTCCCAACACAAGAGCTTCTCCGCATTCATCTTAGAGATATACATGGATGATAAATAAAAGATACAACTAATGACTCATATATACTACAGCAATGTAACCGATAAAATATACTTTGGGCAATAAATAATACAAATACATATCTCTATTTTTAAACTAAGTTACAATACTACACTCGATATTTCTTATACATAGTATATCATTACATCTTAGTAAAGCAGTATACATTGTCATGTTTTTAGCTCAACTCACGTTTCAATTTGACTTTATTTTGTTAAATTTTAATTTTTATTCGCAATAAACTAATTTGTTCCAATTTAGCTATTTAATTTTAAAAAATGGCAAGTGAAGGTTGCTGTACAGAAATTAAAGAGGAGGAAAATTTTTTTAGGGCACGAATTCTGTGTCAGAAATACTTTGCAAAAAGATTAGCACACTCTGGAGGTACATCATTTCGCGAACAAATTGTGCAAGGAATAAACGGCGTCCGAATTTCAGCATACCTGGATTACAATCTCTACAAAATTAACAACATCCACTGGATACCCGTGGACGTTTCAGTTCCAAGCAGTAGTAAGGATTTGCAAATTGTGCTAGGAAGAGCAATTCATTTCCTCTACGATGATTCTACAACTGCCCGTGTTCCCATCATTTTACAAGACATTGTTTACGACAATGTTATAACACAGGCAAACATCCAACGCTGGAATGAAAAATTCAATGTCACGTTTCAGACAAAGTATGACCCCCGAAGGCATGAAGAAAACGGTCATGAGATCAACCATTATAAACATGATGACTTTGGGAACCCCTGCAAGGAGAAAATGCTGGTGATATCTGCTCCTCATGATCGATACTTTGTTGGAATGTGCATTGAGGCAATTGCCAAAGAATGCTTTCAATTTATGATCTCACTGAAGAACAACAATCAAAATCTGTTTCCCCATAAATACCCATTTTGGGTTTTAAGAAAAGACCAAAAATCCAGAGAGCAGTACAGCAAAGGAAAATTAACACTAGATAACAACCAATATAAAAACAATGCTTCCTTGGCCCTCAAAACTTTTTTGAAAATACCAATGGTAAGTTATTCAAGCAATTCAGATAAGTTTTACAACTTCAACAAATTTTCATTAAAATTGACTTATGAAACTACTTTTATAGGGTAAAGCGACCGGATCAGAAGTATCACAAAACGCTAAAAGTGGAAGCCCACCAGAGGAGGACATGAATGATGCAAAGGAGAATGCAAATATACAAAGAAAGGTAAAAGAATTATGATAATATTTTTATGGCAATTTTAGAACTATCAAGTTTAAACCCTTATTTTGAATTAATTAAAGGTACAAATTCAGCGACAGACGGTGACCGACAAATCATCTCAAACTTGATTTGACGCTCCATACTTTCCCATCATCCTGTTTTATATGTAGTTTTGTACATACCTTTTTATGTCGAGAGTATTTTTATGTTTATCTGTTATGTTATAATAGTTTTACATTTTATTTATGAATATGAGTTAGAGTATTATGCAAGGTACAAATGACATTTAAAATTAGACAAAAAAATTGTTGTAAAGATAGTTATTGCGATTTTGTATGATTATATGAGAGGTACAATCAATGTGTAAATAAGAGAGACGCTTAATTTTTATCTGTAGACTTTAATTGACATTAAAATCAAAAAAATGAAAAATGTACCAGGAAAGTTAAAAATGAAGATATTATTGTGAAATGCTAATACGCTTTAGAGTTAAGTCAAGGAGAGCATAAACAACCAATAATAACACTTTATGCGCACATAGAACTAACAATGGACAAGTCACACCCATTTTCGTACATTTTTGTTCTTCTATATATAAACACCAATGAATGACTGCATATTTCTCATGTGTAGTTGCTGAATAGAAGTGAATATACAAGAAAGATGCGCTTGAGCGACGCTGGCTCTTCTGAAGTGGAACTAGTACATGAAATACACGCAGTGTGGCGTATGCTCACTGAAAGCTTCGCTGTTTTGCTAGTAGCGATGAATATAATAAATACATGAGATTGGCAGTTTATATTCTTTTCATAATATTTTTCTCTTATGACAATGAATGTGCAATGCGGGTCTTGCGAGAAAGTTCAATACACAATAGAGTATGTAAAAATGATTTAAACTATGCAATTATGAAAATTTTTTCAACTTTCTCATCTTTTAATAATAATAATAAATAATAATTAATCCAAATGAAGCCAAGAAACTTGTGTCAAGTCACTTGTGTGGAGCTATATAGCTGAACATAGATAGAACTATATGATAGTTTACTGATATATACGTATATGCACAAGTTGTAATAAAAATATCTTGTTCATAACGATATGTGATTCAGTCTTGTATATAATAGTAAACTGTTTATTGCACGATTGGGATTTTGCGAGTTACATTGTTGTAATAATGTATATGAGAATGAGTAAGTATCTTTCTCTTGTATGTTATTAATGGCTATCTCTGAGATGAAGTTCTAATAGCTCCTGTGTTGGGAAACACGAAAGGCACGGCTTGTGAGGACATGCGTAGTATGTACCTTTCTTGTGCGCTGAAGTCACGTGATCTCGCAGCTGCTCTGCACTCCAAAATTGTCTGTAACAAATGTATATTTAGAACCATGTATATAAACATAAGCTTTATTACAGGAAGGTAGATTTCATTTGTACTCTAAAAGTATATTACCCTTCACATGGTGGTAGTATGCAGGGATGGGTGGCTGGATGCTTATCCTTGTAGTGCTGGGTTAGGTCAGCACGAGTTTTTCCAATGAATTTACACTTTGTGCACTTGTTGTGGATTGCTGCTGTTGAATTAGTTTTCGGTATTGAAAAAAAAGAAGGACGGCGTAGGGGGCGTTTCTGTGAGGCCTGATCTTTAATCAATGGCTTAGGTTTATCTATTTTTGTTGATGGATTCCATGGTGGCCTGTCTGTTGTACCTTTACCTGCAATACTACACGAAGGTGTATCTCTATTGCGTTGTTGCGGCTTTACAATTAATGATTCAGATGCTTCCTTTTCAGTATGCTGGTTAGGTGATTTTATATTTGGGGTTGTGGGTGGTGCGGGGTGGTGATCATGTAAACCCGGGCTCTCTATGCTTTGGTTGTTGTCATAGTCTATGTTTACTGCAGGAGAAGTCAAGTTACTTCTTTTGTTGTCGCATCGTTTCAGAATAATTTTGGCCACCTTGCTGCTGATTATGTCACTAATTAACGTAGTGTTTGCCGGTTTTTTGTGCGTAGCCTTGGGTGGTTGATCTTTTGTCTTTGCTCTTTCTTGATTTGCAGTACAGGGAGGAACAGGTACTGGAACAATGATATTAATTGTTGGTGGTGGTGTGGCGGGCAAACATGTACCATTATAAGACCCTTGAATCGCTGGCCGTATATTAGCAAGACCGTCTTGTACTCGTTTAACAAATGACATGTCAGATATATTTTCCCCTCCTGGACCCAGCGGCAAGATGAAATCCTGAACTTTTCCTTTATTTGACTCCTTTACCTGCTTAGAGAGAAAGGAAGAAGAATAATTTTATTATTATTTAGCAGTTGTACTTTCATTATCATATAAATTTCATATGCAAACGTACTTTGATCAGTTTAGTAATCATTTTTGGAAAATTCCACAGAATCTCGCCGTCTCGGTCGATATGCTCACATGCAACAAATATAACTCTATAGGTGTCTTGATGGATGTAAAGATGAGCCAAGACATTAGGATGATCTGATTTTCGTGCATATTTTGCAAGATTGCTAGCCTCTGTCGCATCCAATTCGAATCCAGTGTGGGGCAAATCAAAAACGTTACAAGTATTAGTCTGACGGCTTTCCGCGGACCCTTTAGGTATATATACACCAACAAATTCCATAACGGGTTGATTCTTGGCAATTTCTCCATGCGAATGTAGTGTCCATGTACCTTCCGAACCGTCAATATAAAATGCATGGGTAGTCCAATGCATGTCCCTAAATCTAAGAATCAATATAAATTGAGACAAATTATTATTAAAAACATCACACTTGATAACTGGTAAATGTTTATATTTTTTACACTTACGGGTTGTTTTTACAAACAAGAGAGCACTTGTTTTGGCACGGGAGATAACGCGATCTTGTAAGACATAGATCTGGATTTAAGCATGTTCTGTCATTCTGGACGACAAAGGGTTGACAGTCTGTTGTGGTTTTGAAGTTTGTGAGAGATGGGCATTTACAGGAGTCGGGCTTATGTCCATACGATTTTAGCAGTGTTTGAATCTCTTTTTTCATTGTACCTTTGTCTCTCCCATTTCTGTATTCATCTGAAGAAAATTGGTAAAAAAAATTAATTTAAAAAGTTAAAAGTTAATTTTTTTAGAGAAGTATGAAAATCTGAGACAATATTGAATAAAAATAGAATGGGTTGTAATAATAATAAATTACTACTTTCTGCTATGACTTTGTGTCCCAACAGCGCTTCCAGTATCTCAGAGTTCATGTGATGATGAGTGTCGGGTTTGATTAGTGCAATTTCGACTGAATCCATAGTAGTTATGAAATTTAGACAAGATTTAGCAGAGATAAATTCGAATAGATTTTGCGTAAAATGGTTAGGCCAGAACAATAAGTAAAATATCCCCTCTGCTTGGACCTTGGTTTAAAACTGACAGGAAATGGAAAAATACAATGTTGCATAGTTTATTTTTAAATTAACCTTTTTTGTTAGGTCCTTGTTTAGTTATGTTGAAGTGGTAACAACGAATAAACTGCGCACCTATTGTTTTTTGGCTTAACATGTGAAAGGATACATCTCCGTTGAAGACAAAGAGACAAGCTGCCTTGATTGGTTGAGTGTAAGGTCAGATTGCGATAGGGTAGGATTAAGTAGTACGATGAGCGTTCTACTACACTGTACTGTAATAATAATCCTATAGTGTAATCCCATTCACCGAATTGGGTGAATGAAGTTTTTATGTAGCTTTAAAGAAAAGTTGTGTGATAAGTATTTGCTATGGATATATACATTTATGCTATGTATGGATTTTTTTGTAAATAGCTAAAGCATGTTTGGTTGACTCAAATTCTTCAACATTGACCTCCTTTTGATATACTGTTCATTCTAATAGAAATTGCTATTGCCTGATTATATCCAATTTTACTTACACTTTCGAATTAAAAACATGTCCCAGTCCTGTTCCTCAAGGATGTCTCAAAAAGGTACATTAGTTCTGGACAAAGATTCTGCTTTTAACGAAGAGGACTCAGATGATTTAATCACCGACAAGTTTTGGGCTGACCTATTTAAGTATGAGTACATTTCGCAAAGTAAGTATAAAAATTAGTTACATGCATTGTTTTTATTCTTTTTTAGATATAAAAATATACATTTTTACTGTATTTTGCTAGGCACTGGGTCAACACATGCACAACAGATCATTTATGAGGCTTACATTCATCCTTATGTACTAGGAGGACTTGTTGACCTAAAATGTACTTGCAAATCCGATGATGATGGACCGAAATGTGCAGAAAATTGCTTCAATCGTGGTAATAACATCTTTTGCTCAGAGTCATGCGGAGAAAACTGCACAAATCAGAGGTAATAATTGACTGTGAGTGTTTAGATTGGAAATCACTGAGAGTATTTAACAATTTAAAAATTTAACACAGATATGAAACTAAAGATGCATGGAAGCACTTCAAGGTTGTTCCTGTGGCGGGGCGTGGACTGTGCCTTCTATCCAAACTACCATTCAAGAAGGGCCAGGTCTTGTTCGAGTATGCTGGGGAAGTTAAAGTTGGAGTTCCATGTCCTGGAGACAAGTTTGCCTGCAAAATTACTGGACAGAAGTTTGTTGGTGAAAATCAAATCTACATGAGCACGTTGAAAAAAGCTAATTTCTGTCGAATGGTACAACACTCCACCTCTCCAAATTCATATATGGAAACATGGCTTTATGATGGCCAACTTGTTCTGATTGTCAAGGCTTTGCAGAATATTCAAACTGGAGATGTAATTACTCTCAGATTTGACCACTTGATCAACAACTGAATGGTAATCGCTTGCAACTTGGATTCGTAAAACACGCTTTAACATGGTACAAATTTTTAAAGTCAAACACACATAAGCTGTGTTCTAATACTAATCTAACCATAAAATGTAATCATTTTCAAAATTTAAAGTCTAATAAATGTCTAAAATATCTATGTATCTAAATCTAAGTAGTGTGAATTCATGAAATTAAATATTTGCCATGCTATAGTTATATGCACAGTATACATTACAGGTAGAATAATAATAATAATTATGCGTTGCGAGAATCAATTTATTTTTAATTTTGAAAATTGAGAATTGAATCAGAATTATGAACAGTGGATACTTGAGAATTTTGAAAACTGTATATATCATATATATGAATAAGAAATCAGTCAATGTTTTGCTCCTTTTCCACCACGCTTGTTCTTATCCTCCTTATCTTTTTGTCTCTTGTCCTGCTGTTCCTTCTGTTGTTGTTGTTGTTGTTGCTGACATTCTCCTTCCACCGTTGGCTTCTTATTATATTTGTACCTTCTTCTAGTTCCTTCTTGAGTACACTAGCGCAATAAAACGGGGTATGCACAAGTTGAAAGCCATTCAACTAATTAAATTGGCCATCGACCGTGAATATAATTTTCAGGATGAAAATACACTAAAATTGGCAAAATGTTGCATTAAGAAAGAAATGAAAGTTGACGTCTTGGCTGCTATCATTAACAGTAAACCTGACTCGCAGATGCATTTACTTAAGCTTCACAAGATTTGAGCAACTTCTTAAGTCACCGGCCCTCCTGTTGCAACCAAAGGAAAAATGCGCACTTATTATGCGGTGGATATGTCGCCACAATGGAATCGACTATGTTGACATTTGGATAGTGGAAATTCCTGTAGAAAGTCAATTGTCGTCAACATACAATGCTTTGTTTTCAATAGTGGACTTTTCATCAAACTCTGAAATGCTTCAGCACATTTACTATCATGGTTTTGTGGACTTGTGTTTCGCTGCGTCGGCTAAGGTATTTAATTATATCTGATAATCTCTCTTTATTTCTTATATTGTAATTAAAAAGTTAACTAAACGTGTCTTTGTTTTTGCTAGGCTGCTCATGGTGAAGACTAACTGCAAGGTACAAGAAGGAAGGGATTGAGGATAATGATGATTATTTTTATAATGAAAGTTACAAACTTGTGCAATATTATAATAATGTTTTTATTTTAATGAATACGGCTATTATTTATAAACTTTAATGACAGTATATGATAATAAAAGTATGAATTGTAAATTGTAAATTGTGTACCTTATTATATTAAAAATGTGCCATAATATCTTATTTTGGTATGCAAACAAAGTTTAATTTATTCCAACTCATCAAGTAAATGTATAATATTTTATTTTTTTTAAAATTCATTTTCAATCTAGATAATTCAACTAAGAATGAAAGATTTGTACCATTATCTACTTAGAATTTTCGCCATCTTTAATATCAACTATTTAACATAATATAAACTTTCAAAATCATAATTTTAACTTTCCTGCTTCAACTATGCAAACTAGTTTAAGGTGGATTTTTATATCGCTATAAAACAAATAATAGCAGTAACAATGTTTCATTAACGTATAAATAGTCAAATTATATTTACAGTTGAACAAAATCAGTCAATTTCGAATCAAAGCAATCCTCAGTCAATGGTCGTTGTTGTTGGCGTAGTTGTGGTTGCAGTTGTTGGCATAGTGGTGGTCGCTGTTGTTGGCGTCGTAGTTGTTCGTTGCTGTTGAAGCCCTGCGAAATATATAAAAACATTTTTCACATCTTGTGCATATTATCCTTTCCTACATTTTAAAGATTATATAATGTTAACGTTACCTGCAATTTCCTTTTGCTTCTTTTCGCTAAACAATCCTTGTCGAGTTATTTTCAAGAGGTCATTGCGTAATTTGTCTAGCTTTAATAAATTAGCTACACTGGCAAACGTTTTCTTTACTTCATCCTTCACATCCGGAGAAAACAAGAATGGTATGGGGGCATTGTTTTTATAGCAGGACCACTTGCCAAGAAAAATGTACCTTTCATACTCATCAGGTTCAAACTTTTCACAAGCAAACAGTCGTTTGAGTCCTTTCTCTTGAAGTTTAAATATGACTTCCAATCGGGAATTGTACGGAAGGCGGCACACAGAATCAATTACTTTGGAAAGGTCAGCATGAGGAGTGGAATGTTCTAGTAATATGACAAATTTATCTTCTGGAGTATAAAATTTCCACACTTCCTTATCCTCTTCGAGTCGCAGAAGACGCACAAGTTTCATTTTATCCAACGCATTGGCAAGCTCCGCTGACATCTCAAAATCCAAAGATGGGATCCCACAAAAATTGAGAAATTTGACAAGAGAGTTGATTGTTGTAAAATCAAACTCTTTTAGATCCCACGGGGAAGACACTTGGATTTTATTATGATCAAGTACATAAGAACTAATCTGGTAAGATGCAAGTGCAGTTTTATTTTCGTCATTTCTATATTCAATTTGAATTTCCCTTTTCTTTGTTGTGTCCACTTTTAACATTGAATGGGTAGCAGATTGTTGACTTCCATATAACATACCAAAAATCCAATCATAGAGTGCAAATTTTATCCTCAGCACAAGTTCAGAGTTTTCCCCATTGAATAATAAAGAAGTAAGATGATTAGCCAAGTTCAAAGAAGTGCTTCTTTGGAAATTAATTAGGTAGCTGATGTCCTTGTGAACATTGCCAATATAATTTTGTACCATCATAGGAATTTCATTGTACACATCAGGTGCTAAACAATAAAAAGCTCCATTTATCATGTCCATTGGTGTTGATTTAGTCGCAGCCAATACGGTTGACCATTTTAAGGTCTCCTTGAAGTAGTTCCTGTTTGTGGCTGCAATTGCAGGAATGGATATTGAAGCGAGCTCAGCAGTTTTGAATGACAAAATCTTCTTTACAAGCATTAAACTCTCAAAGAAAGAAACGGAATTGAAGTTTGATATTTCAATAGTAAAGTTGGCTATTTGGTCAATATCCACTACTTCATTATGTTGCAGAAACTTTAAAATACTATCAACTGAAAGATCCTTGTCGTTAATACCCCATAACTTTTTAATAATAGTCTTTGTGAAATAGGTAGGTGCAGACGTGGAAGATTCAACTGCTGTATTACTGATGGTTGCGACCTCTGACCCTGGAGTGGACCCTAACTTTGTGGCAGTTGTGCTTTTTTCTTTTGGAAGAGCAGGTGATGCCTCACTTGCATTGGGCAAGGTAGTTGGAGCTTGTTCAGTAACGGTTTTTTGTAGGCTTGGGACATCCTATTATAAAGTTCATGTTTGTCAAAATATGGTCTCTCCATGAACAAAATTTATATATACAATAAATATAAAATGCCATTGGTTTACTCACAACATTGCTGGTATTGCCCTCATTGTCACTTTTGGCTTGTCCGTCCGGAATGTCGGTATTCAAGTTCCCAGAGTTGGAGGGTATTTCAAGTTTTTTTCCATCATTATTGCCATCTTCCTTTAATTTCAATTTCTTTGATGGGGTTTTTGATGCATCAGCCGATTTGGACCTAGAACGGGTTGTACCTTTCCTTACTGGTGGTTTAGAGTTGGTGGGGGCCGGTGTAGTAGAGTCTTGTCCTGAAGGAGGGTCCTGACTGGCCTTTGACATGAGCTTTGAAACTTTAGGCGTGGAGGTTTTATCAGCAGACGTCATAATGTTGCTCTATTTAAAAAAATATAGAAAAATAGATTGAAGGAAATTAAACATAAAAAATAAATTAAAACTTGTTAAACTTTTAATACAAAGAATTAAATATTCACCATGTTGGGAGTAGTTAAAATCTTTTTATCCACACTTTCACTAGATTCTGTACCTTGTTCCTTAACAAGTTTTTTTAATTTTTTTAAAACTTTGGATTTGATTGTTTTAAATTCTTCTTCCAGATCTGGGTGCTTTCTTCTAATATGCCGGCCAAGAGTCTGAGAGTTTGCACTGCTCAATATGATTAGCTAAATTAAGTTCTGTCGTAAAATCTACTTTATGACATAGTTCACATAAATAGCTAACGTGTTTTTTAAAGGTGTGCTCTCCTAACTCTGTAATTGTGTTGAATACAATTTCACAATGCAAACATTTAAAATTTAAAATTGCTGACTCTGACATTTTTAATAGTAGAAATTTTTCGAATGAAACTCATTTTTCACATGTCTGTATGTGAAAGTGCTTTTTACGCATGCTTATGATATGCGGTGATTTCGAAAGGTTTGAAGTATGTGCAAATGGGGCAAAGTAAATCATATGTAATGAAGAGAAAACGGTTAAAACGTATACAATTCATTTTACATGTTGAATCAATTGTTAATCGTAAAATTTGAAGCAATTGATATTTTTAACTATTATTTTCCAAATTACGTACAATTAAAATGTAATTGGAATTTTCAACTTTCCTGGTACATTTTTTTTAAAATGCTTTAATCCAAGTTTTGGGACTCGTACAAGTATAATTATTTGTATTGCTTTACATGTAGAATTACATAAAAACATTACATTCACCCAATTCGGTGAATGGAAAAATTGCATGTAAAAAATTGTACCTTGCCCTTTTTCTACACATACTGTCCTTGGGAGGTGCGAGTGATGATGTTGTGCTGCAAATGATCGGTAGATGGATAAATGACTTGCTTTGGTGCAGGGTTTGCGTGTAGATATGCGTTATTTTTAACCTTTCATGAATTTTTCTGAATCACATTAAATAGTACTTAAAAGCCATTGTTAGTCCAATTTAGGTTTAATTATCATATACAAGTGATGCATTATGTAATTATGGAATACAAAAATCATATTGAATCCATTTTTACAAAAGTCAATATTTACAAAATCCTACTTTAGAGTTCATCGGCCAAGCATAACTCGATTTCTATTATAGCTAGGACTACAAAATAAGTTGCAAATGAAAGCTGAGATCCCAAGAAGTATGCACACCAAATTTTGTAATGATTGGCGTTGAGAAAACTGAAAAAATTAAATTTTCGTGATTCACAATTTTTAAAGTTTAAATTACTACTATTCTTCTACTTGGTGTAATTTAAATGTGATTAAGTGTTGTATTATTAACAATTATAGTCCATATAAATGATTTTAGCCGAAATTGCAAAAAATAGAAAAAAGTTGAGAAAATCTTACTTTGGAGTTCATCGGCCAAGCATAACTCAACTTGTAATATAGGTAGCACCACCAAATAAGTTGCAAATGAAAGGGGTGATTTCAAGAAGTGTGCACATTAAGTTTTGTAATGATTGGAGTTGAGAAAGTTGAAAAAAATAATTTTTATTATTGCATAGTTTATATGAATTCCAAGTCGAACTCAATAGTAAAAATGCTTTTTTACATAGTCCAATGTGAATTGAACCTTCTCACATTGCATTGCATATTCATCGTAACTAGCAAAACAGCAAAGCATACGCCACACGGTGTGTTTTTTATATACTAGTTCCACTTCAGAACAGCGAAGCGTCGCTCAAGCGCATCTCCCTTATATAATCACTTGCACGCTCTTTTGAGATTATGTAATGCATGCATAGTACCTATCCTATTCTCAGCTGTGTAATCACAAAATAATAAAAAGAGTCAAGTACAATTTCCAACTACAGAACTTTGATGAATTAATTGATTAAACAGGAAATTGGTGTAAAGTAATTATTTATTTTAAAGCTATCAAAATGTACAAAAAGCCACGTAAAGTCTCCTGTTTTCATTGCAGTGGAAAGTACACGCGCAAATATTTGCCAGAACATATTAAATTAGTTCATTCTCAACCCAAGTTGTTTAAATGTGAACTTTGTGATAAAGCTTACAAAAGTAAGAGTAGTTTAAAGGTACACCTCAAAATTCATCGTATTGGATCGGCATCCAGAATAAGATGTGCAAAGTGCTCTACCTGCTTCTCCACCAATTCAAGTTATACCAGGCACTTGGATAGGAGTAATTGTTATGCCATTAACAGAAAACGGTTTCGCAAGGCTTGCAGGGATTGTGGGAAACTTTTTAAGAAGAAGGAGTTTTTTCTTCGCCACAATTGGTAAGATTAACGCATGTTGTTAATGATAATTATCCTGTATTAATTCGTTTGTATTTACCATAATAAGTACAAGTCTTATGTATTTTCATTGGTTATTTGTAGTACTGTCGACCAACGACGAAAAAACAGAACTGATGTGTCACTGTTAAGTGAGAAGGAGAAGAATAGTCTGCTGATGACTAAGGAAAGGAGCAGTATGAAAGCAGAGGAGAGTCTGACGGTACAAAAAAAGTTTTATGGTTAGTAAAAATTTTGTAGTACTTTTTTGCAGTTTTGAATTCTCATACTTCAATATCTAAAACTACTTTTTTATTTACAGACTTAACTATCCACAAACTGAAGAATGGCCTGATTTGTCTCTCAACAAAGATATATCTCGATGAGAAGAAAAGAAGCTTTGAAACAAAGTGCTCCTATTATAACTCGACCAACTGCGATATTGCTATACCTCCAACAAAAAAAGACATTCAATCAACTCACCTCATCAAACGTGTCCCGGAATTAATCTTTGAGGATTTAATGTCAAACGACATCACGCTTCAAGATATAATTGATGTAATAGGAAGATCCTATGTGAATGCCCAAGTGTACGATATGTACTTGAGGAACATGGTTTCACAAAATTCTTTTTTCCGTTACATTTCCTTCTTTTTTGGAAACCATTTTGATCCGAGCCGTATGAATAGCAAAAAGGTACAACAACAATACCTTGATGACGAGAATTTTAGGGATTTTGGCGACAAAATTGTTGTTTCTTTGAGGCATAATGTACACGGAGCACACATGTACCTTGTCGTGATAAAATTAAATGATAAAGAAAGAAAGGCGGATGTGTACTATTTGGATTCGTTGAGCAGCTCATGGGATGGGTTACCTCACCGAAAATGCAAAAATACACATGACAGGGAACGCGAAATGGATGCCGAAAAGCTTATCAGCCGTTTGACCGGTAGTAAAAACTACGAAATGTCCAATTTTGTAACTAAAGTACCACAGCAAAAATTGAAATCTGTAACGGGTATGGAGTGTGCAAACTTTTGTGTGCATTACTTGCGAAATTTAATTAGTTTAATTGCAAACGGGTGTAGCTTAGAACGTGCAGTAAATTGTATACCACCAATTAAGCCGACTTCATTGTTTCTAATTCGTAGAAATGTGTTTGACTACGTTTTAAAGAAATCGAAACATGCAAAGGCAAGAGAAATTCAATCAAAATTAAAAGAATTATTGTAAGGTACAAAAGGTTTTTATTATGTAAGTTAAGAATATGACGATGATGCGATGTTAATGTGAAAGGTACAAAATTAAAATTGACGAGATGATGTTATTAGTTTATGATAATAGTTTAATGAACAAAACTTGTTTTTTTATATATATGGAATAATATAACAACTTTTGTTTTAAGCAGTAGAAAACTGTACATAAAATTACCATTCACCGAATTAGGTGAATGGCTATTATAACGTGGAAATGTACATTAATTAAGAAGTCAATCAAATAACTTTCCTGCTTCATATTTCAAAAAACTATAGAAAAAAGCTTAGAAATGTATTTAGACTTATCAGAAATATCAATTTTTAGTAAAAAATGACAATTACAATGAGGTACAAAAAATTATTTATTCTTTAATCGTTTCTGAGCGGGTTGACTTTTGTCTTCATCCGATTTCTTTTCATGGACATGTCTTACATGACTATTTACACTATCTTGACAAGCGAATAGTTTTGAACATTTTTCCACTGGGCATTGCAACTTTTCTTGGAATCCGTTTTCCCTTATTGCATGTCGGCAGCAAGAAAACTCGTTTTTAAAAGTAACTCCGGCGCACATAAGATGAGAGCATTTGATTTTTCCTTCCGAGTCTTTCTTTAATGGAATGTGTACCTTGGCAGCTACGTAATTTGTCAACTTTGTCATTTTTACTTCTTGAAGAACGTCTTGTAAAATCTGCTGTGGAGTATCATTGGAGGAAATTAACGAGTAGTCAAAGATATCCTCAAATACTGGCGTCATAACCTTGTTTTTGTCTTCACAAAGCTCCTTTAATAATGTATCGAGCTGATAGTCATTATTTTTTTGATATATTTGCGACCGAATTTTTCCTTTAGATATCATAAGTCGGAGTACATTTCTCATTTTTGGGGTCAAAGAGGTTGCTACATCATCCGGACAGTCTTTATCTGTATGATCACATCTAAAGTCCTCATGATTTAGCTTCTGGTAAAGAATCTGCTGCTTGTAATCATCAAGTAACAAATTAACTGATTTGGCAATGTTGTACCCTAGGTTTATGCCTTGATGGTATGCGGATGCTTTTGTAATAATTCCCATTCCTGGTTCCTGGATAACAATGTCAAACATAACCCCCCAGTCGATCAGCAACAGTGGGTGAATGAATGCCTGTTAAATATAAGTTTGAATATTCAAATTGATTTAAGATTACAAATGGTATATAATAAATCGTACAAAATCACTACCTTCTTATGTTTTACAAAGCATCCTTTTTCGATCCCTTCCTTATCGTGGTTATCCTTGACATTAGGAAAGTGTGCTAGCATGTACCTTTTCATCTCAATTTGAAACTTTTCTGTGCAGGACGGCCGGATAATAATCCAAAGTTTTTCTTTTCCATAGTACAGAATATTTAAACTATTAACCCCATCCATATCCTCTGAATGGCAGCAAAATATACTAAAATTATTAAATAAAGTGCAAAAGTTAAAAAATCAAAAGTGTACCAGGGAAGCGAAATTATTGTTTTTAAATCATTTCATTATAAATTTATATACTGACGCATACCTGAAGCTTAATCCTAAATAGACGTAAGGAAAAGTAATTCCTTCCGCATTTGCAAGAAATTTAATTTCATTATGCAGCTCCTCCATTAACTTTCCAAGCACAATTTCTTCTTCTTTGCATTTCCAATCCACTGCTGCTCCATACTTATGAACAAAAGTACTTTTTGTCATTGTTATTTTATTCATAATAAAGAGAAGATAATCATGGGCACTTGTTTGCATTTCAGGAACTTCCTCTCCGATAACGTCGTTCAAAATGTCAACAGATTCAATTTGTTTAAAACTTGTTTCATTTGATTTATCCAGTTTTTTCAAGTCCTGGTTTTTTGCATGAATTTCACTAACTGATGTCATGCCTATGCCCTTGGAACTTTGAACTTTCATAGTTTTAATCCGATAATTGTCCACTTTGGAAACTGCCAACTTCATGGTTTGGGTGGGTTCACTGATTTGACAATTGCGTGACAATTTTTTAGTGTTCTCATCTGTTAGCTTGAATAAATAAAAACCCACATCGTCAACTATTACCGGATTATCTCTTCTAATTTCACTTATATGTTCATTTGTATGTAGAGTTTCAAAGAATTGCTCAATTGTGACATTTTGACTGTTTTCAGGATCCCAATTTATTACGTAATTATGATTTTTTGTAAACACTCTAACGCTTGTTTTAAAAATAGTGTACAGTTCACTAACAGGTTTTGAAAATGCAGGCTCCATTATTTTATTTCTAAAATGTTACTTAAAGGGAATTAGAATTGTAAACAAGTAGTAAAACACACAAATAGTAGAAGACACAATTTTGTAGACACTTTATTTACAAACACGAGAAAGTTATTATGAATACAACCAAAATTATGCTTTGAATTGAATAGGTACAACAGATGATTTAAAGCTTGTATTAATAAACATGAACAATTTGTACCTTACCATATGGCTGGTACTTAACAAACTATGCTATTGTAACTGCAATTGTACTGTATATGTAAACAATATGATAATTATTGATATTGATATAAACAATCCTTCAAATATCTTATTCTATTACTGATTAAAGATGGATATGAGTTAAACATTCCAATTTGACACTTCCAAAATCGCTTTCTTTGCCGTCTTCGCGTTAAGCCGAATCCTCCTTTGGTATGAGTTCTCATTTTTTGGAAGGAGAACAACTTCATCATCGATCATCCCATCACGCCCATTGACATTGACTTCATTCCTCTGCAATTAAAAAACATACACAAATATATTATTTGATTGTAAGATACTCTTTTCATGATATAATAATAATTTTTTATTATGCATAATTCTTATTCATAAACACGTTTCTCTTACCACATCAGGTCTCGATGGCCCAGGTTGTGGACTCCTTGATGGAGTTGGATTATTATTATAATTATTTGTACCTTCATTGCTCTGTTGTCCTCCGTAGGAAACCTGCCAATACAAATAAATACAATCAAATATAACTAACTAAAAGATTATTGTTTTGCATTATTACTAAAATACCCGATTTTGTCGTTTCTCAGCTTCAGTTGGAGTATAATAACATGGAAACCTCCTGATCGTCTTTTCATCACGTCCAAGTCGCCAAAACGGGAAGTGATTAGGAAATCGTTGGATACTGTTATTGACGGTTTTCATAAAATCATGAGACATTTGCACAATTTCCCAGACGCAGGTAACAATTCTGAACTTTGCTCCAGTGATAACAACCACCTTCTCAATGCAAGAGGTACGGTTCCTTCGCAGTTTTGATTCATTCTCAAAATAGATGTACCCTTTATCGTGCGTTCGTCCATAATCGTGAATGACAATTTTAACGGAGCTCCTCCATCGGCGAAGATTTTGGGAAGTAAATGCTCCATTCGCCACCGTGTCTTCCAATACTAAATTTATCTGCATGGTGAGATTCTGGTCATAAAGGGTTTCAATGCAATTGTTCACCAACGCCTTCATATCCCATTCCGTGGTAGTTACAGTAACATCCACTGGAATCATAGCAAATCCATCTAGAAGGTAGTGGTGATAATCAAGATACGTTGATAACCCAACATCCCGGATCCCCCCCAAAATCTTCTTCCGGTACAGATTTCCAGACAAATACACTAACCGGCTTGCGTAGTGCTTTTCAGTAAGCAAGCGAAGTTTCCATATTGGGCGCTGATGAGTTTCCGCATCATAGGCCTAAAAAATGGAAATAACAAATTAGTTCATAATGATGATGATAATGTTATATTTTTTTAAAAAACCCACAACTTTAATGTAATATTTAATGAATAATTAATTTCAGCGACATACCAACTTTGATATGTGCTCGTAACACTGAATTGCTCGTGAAGAGTCCATGATGAATTATTGTACCTTGAATAACTACAATTTACTACACTAATAATTTAATTCAATTAATTTAATTCGAACAAATATTTATAATCCAGCTTAAGTTGCTGTGACTGGCTGACTGAACTTTTACTTTGACTTGAGCTGAGAGAAACAGAGATATTATTCTACCTTCTTCTTCCCTTACTTGCACCACGGCACACATCTGTTTGATCTCTCCTTTACCGCGGCTATTTCACTTTGCTCCACCCAGCTTTAGTTCATACTGTACCCTGTATATCTTACTATACAAAGCCCAAAGTATTAAGTTCTTTGTCATTCTACATGTAAAGCAATCCCGACAATGCACCTACACCATTTATGCAGAGTTTTACCATCATTCCAGCAAAATCCGAAAGATGAACCAGAAAAGTTTTTTAATGTATTTAATTCATTTTGACTTTGATAAGGATGTGTCGCATATACATTAGCGTCAGAGAATAAAAATTAAAGCATTTATCATAATGAAAAATGGCTTTGCAAATAAATGGGAGAACATATATAAAATTATATTCTTGTATGGGATTATAAAACTTTTTAATGAAACAACAGCATAATTTCATATTTTAACCAGCCTTTAAATTTGTACCATATATTTTGTAAACAATAGGAATAAAAATTACATGAAAATTCAATGAAAACTGACAATATGCATAATATATATTAATTTTCGCTTTCTGTAGGCAGCTCAGTAATTTTAAGAACTTTGGAGGGAGGCTCTTGTTCATTCCAAATACATCCTTTGTACAATTTACCCTTTTCCTGTTTGCTCCTCAGGTGACGCTGAAGGGATGTTTTCTGAGTAAAAGTCTTCTTACATTCTTTACATTCAAAAACTTTGTCAGTTGTACCATTGTGTGTATTTGCATGAACACTGGCAGAACTAGAGTTGGCAAATGTTGAGTGACTACACACTGAATTGGAACAACGGTAAGGTGATTCAGCAGCAGATGAAGATGAGGTTTGGTTTAAAGTGTTCTTATAAATGAGGTGGCAATTTGCAGCTTCCAACTCCGTTAAAACTTCAAGATTCAATTTCTTCCGAAGCTTTGCATGTGCGACTGAGATACCTCCGTCCTGCGCCAATAAGTTTTCCACTGGTTTGTAACTTTTGTCATCCTCCTTCTTAAGCTCAATCTTATCGTAAACTTGCAGACTGGATTGAAGGATTTGTTCATTAACCGACGGGTGGACTACAGTTAAATAAATTTCTTTCGAAACCATTTTTCGAAGGACTCTCCTTTCAAGCGGGGTAAGGGAAGTGTGTGTTGCCGACCCGGGATTTCTACAATAACACTGCGTCTCTTCCCTAACGTTCCCATTTTCTAAAATCCATTCCTTATAATCTGCTAGTATGACATTTCCGGCTTTGCAAATATTCCAAGACTGGTTAAAACCTTGATGAAAGGCCCGTTTCTTTGTAACAATTCCCATTCCAGGCGATTGTACTACGACAGCAAACTCGATACCCCACTCAATGAGTAAAAACGGATGAATGAAAACCTGAAAATACAAATTGTTTAATTAGAATGGTGAATGTGAAGTAAACTAATTCAAATAATCCTAATTAATTAAAGCTTACACGTTTATGTTTAACAATGCAGGGTTGAAATTCTGCTCCGGCATCTTGTCTTGTCTTTAAATATTCCAGAAGAGCCACCTCCAACTTGTCCATATCATCATCTCTTACTATGATCCAGCATTTGTAGCCTCCTGCATACAACACGTTATACGCGTTCACCCCATCAAGGTCTTCGATATGACTACAGAAGAAACTATAAATTAAAAATTAATTAGTTATTTTTGCGTTAAACTTTATAAAAATAAAGCATTAGTAAATTACCTCATTGTCAACCCAATTAAAGTTTGCGGAGTTACTACACCAATAGCAGTTGAAACATTTCTGATTGGATTGTTTATTTCTTCTAACGGTGCTCCATAAATATCGCCTTCCTTTTTGAATTTCCAGGTGTCTGACTCCAGGTAATTAAGTTTTAACCCGTCTTTCTTAGCCAAGAAATCAAATGCACTTAAAATGTACCTTTTTCTTTCGTCCTCCCCCTCAAAGCTTCCAAACTTAAAGCCAGCATTCTTAATTGCGTCCACGTTTCTTGCTTCAAAATTAACAGGATAAGTAAAGGCTTCCCGGAGAGTCGTATGACAATCAAGCAGGGAATAGTAGTCATCCTTTTTACTAGCAGTATTGAAGGTTTTAACTGTGGCAGGGAGGTCCACTTCTCTCAACTTTCCAACAAAAATCCCGGTTTGTTCAGTTTCACTTCTACACATGTTTAGAATTGAGTCTTCGAACTTAAATAACCCGAACCCAAAGTCTTTGAAATTCTCATTTTCTATGCACTTTTCAAGAAACACATTAAACTGGACTGACTCGGGATTATTAGGGTTCCAAACCAGCAGTTGAGGTGAAGAAACATCAAAAAATCGCTTAGAAAAGAACGCCTTCTCATATTCTTCGACAGTTTTAAACTTTTTAAAGCATTCAAAATTCATTTTCAAAAATGCTTATCAAACAATGAATTTCAAAAACTGTTCCAAAAGATCACTTTTCCGGTTTGTTTACTTGTTGTAAACACGTGTGGATGAAAAGAGCCGGTTTCAGTAAAAAGCTGCAAAAGCTAAATGATTCTACATGTAGAATGTACAGAGCCGTGAGATTTGGTACATTTTTCTCGTGTACAATTTTTAGACGTAATAATGTTGCAGCGTCTCGGTAGATGGCTTGAACAAACACCGTTAGTTTTTATGATTCTACGTGTAGACGCACATGAATGTTGTTGTTGTAGTGATGAAAAGTGTCAGCAGATGGATAAAAAAAACAGCGTGTATATGGACAGGAGTGAATGATCAAAATCATTCACCGAATTTGGTGAATGGGAGTTTGCATACGGATTTTACATCTCATGCTTCATCTATTTTTTAAACATTTTTGACAGCGTACATGCTTCAATTTATGTTTGGGTGAGCTGATGATAGTGTGTGATATGAAAACCTGTATGGGAGATGCTTGGCAAGCCTAAAAATGTAGAGCATTATTTTAAAAAATATGAAGCAGGAAAGTTAAAAAATTAAATAATAACATAAAACTAACAACAAAGCCTAATTTAATTGTAATCTGGATATTTTTTTGTTTAGTCAACTTGTAATTTATGAACAGATCCTTTTTAATGCGAAAACGAACACGAAAAGCCGGCTGTTTTGCCCAATAGAAAAGTCAAATCTAAAACAGAGCCAAAGACAGTCTGTTGGGTGCGCATGCAATTTTTTCACGTGTTTGCAAAACATATATATTTTTGTATTAACTAGTTACTGCATATTAATTAAAAAATCAGAATAATTCTAAAAAAGATTGGGTAGTTAAAAAACATTTGGTAGTTAAAAAATGGCGTTCTTTTTTAACAGCGATTTTGATGAATTGAATAACGAGGATTGGCTTAACATGTACTCCAGCACAAATAATCAGGTAAAGCCATTAGTGTAGAATAGTTACTTTTAAAAACTACATAACTATTATGATAACTCATTTAAGAAATCTATTTACATTTAGGATAACAAAAAGGACAATGTTGATAGCAAATGGAATTGTGATGTTAAACACATATTGAGTCACCCATCAGTTTGCAAATTCTTTGCTTATAACCAGTGTGCGTCAATTGACATTGCCAAGATAATTTTATGTGAGCTAGATACAGAAAGCAACTGCTTTACCGCAGGATTGATGATAGTGAAGTGTGCTTTAGAAAAAAGCTTAGAAGAGTTAGCGAACATGTCAGTTTCAACCACGACAGCAAAAGGGGGGTATTTGGAAGAGGTTTTAAAATGGGCCATGGTACTAGCAGCCACAAAATCAACCACAACGGATTTAATTAACGGAGTTTTGTACAGACTTCCCATCAATGTGCAGACTGAACTTCCAAATCAACTTTTGAGATATTTTGCAAACGATAATAATGAAGATGTGAATTGTTTGATTTCCTTCCAAAGATCCACTTCTCACTATTTGGCTGAACATTTAGTTTCCATTTTTGTCAACAAGCCCGTAGATTATGTGTTACAATCCAAAGCTGTAGCAGAGGAATGGATTTTTGGAATGGTACACAAAAGTGAGCAATCCTACAATAATATTTGGATGAAACTTAACCGAGTGTTAATGCCGAATGGTACAAAAAATGTACAAATTAAGTACAAGAGGGATGATAATAAAACTGCGATAGAAAACTTTGCCATTGACTCGCTATTTTTTGAAAATAGTAATTTACAAGACCGGTGCCCTTGGAATCTCCAGGAATTTGATATTGTAACAATCAATTTGCTTATAAATTGTCTCAATTGTTTTAATATGCCAACGCCGGATGTTGAGATAACGTTTAATTTGGCCGCTGCGTTGCGGAAACTTGGAATAGTAAAAATTCTACAGATGAAAGATTGGAAATTTGCAACTTTGGAAGACCAGTATGCTATAAAGATTGAATATTACCAGGACATTGACGTATCACCTGTTATTGATGCTTTTATAAAGCTGGGATATCAAACAAAAATGGAAATTATATTTAAGCTGAGCAGGGGTGGATGCAACCGACTCTTTGGATTCCCACAATTCGAGTTGAATGAATTTCAACGGTACATGATACTTGTAGGATGGTCTTTTCATAAAAATAATCTACCAGTGCCATCGGTGATACCAATCCAGTGTCCTGAGCCCGTGAAAATCACTTTTGCTATGGTACAATCACTATTGGATATTAAAAAGCTGAAACAGTACTTTACCAAAATCTGCCGAGGTGGACTTTTTACGCAAGAAGTAATGGTACAAATTGCAGGTAAATGCTATTATTGATATGACTAATGACTCATCTATGCAGCTGTTAACTAAACATAAATTTAATATTATAATTTAGGAGTGGAGCAAGACTAAATTCAACTACAGAATTGATGAACATGTTACCTACCTACATCAAAAGAAATAATAAAAATAAGCATGTACAATTTATTTACTTGTTAACCTTTAAACTTAAAGAAAATGCAAATTTCAAGAATAAAGACGTTTCCATGTACTACTTTTTTCATCCTTTATGATATGGAATGAATGAATGAATTTATTATTATAACAACAACAACTAAAACATTGACTAATACATTTTGCCTACAAAACGTATCTGATAATTTACATTTTGTACCTGTTATGAATTAAAACTAATTAGAAATGACTATACAATTATAAAATTCACAAAACTTAAACAATATTTGTACCTTTCATTTTTAAATATTATGCTGTTAAGCATGCGAGAGACTTTCCTCAGAGAGAGAGAGAGATGTTTTCATTTTTGTTGTGATCGCTGCATATCCTAAAAATTTGAAAACACAGCCATTGTTTAATTACTATTCAAAAATTATTATTGAGAACTCATTTATTGTGTTATTATGGTGTCTACCTTTATCTGCTTGATAAATTCCAGGTTTATGTAGTAAAGTTGAAACAAGCTCTGTCTTAAGGTAGGATAATTAATTAAATCAACAGAGTTGAAAATGCTAGTGTATTTATTTTATTTATTTATTTTCTCTCGAGCATCTTTTGGAATACTGGTAGCCCAAACACTATCACAGTCGACTGAAAGTTCTGCGCAAATCCACCTCATAATCAATTCGCACTTGTTCTGTTCATCCAGATTAGCCAACTCAAGTATCCTTTGGAACTCATCTATTGATAAATATTCGACAAAACCAAGCTGTGTTAGTGAGCACGTTGTGTCCGACACTGACGCTGCAATGTCTTTGTCTCAGTTCTTCTTCGAGTGATAGTGATTCTTCAACTTGGACTTCCTCATTTTTGCAAGCTCCTCCCTGTAGTTTGTTGGATTTTTCAATCTCATCAAAAAAACGATTTGCTTCTTCAGCAAATTCGTTTGCCCATTCCTCCTCTTCTTCCTCCTCAAGCTCCTCTGGAGTGTTTCTTTCACGATTAAAAGAATTTTAATTATTAACTTTAATTTTTTAAAATTATAAAAATTATATTTCAAGTAGGTGTGTCATCAAGGCGTGAATAAATAAAATATATTTATTTTTAGTACAGTATAAATAGATAAATGATATGTTGGTTTATTTTATTTATATTTTTCCATGTTTCATACAATCCTATGGATAATTCATGTCTCAAAGTGTAGTAAAGTATGCTATGTTATTATGAATAAAAATGCAGTAATATACACAATGTGCAGGGAAAAGGTCAAAACATAATAGTCTATATATTAGAGAAATGAGTCGGTGCAATCAATGCCATGATTCTTTACCTACCTGACCAAAACATATATTTTACTTTACTTAATTGCTTAAGAGATGTATGAGATGAGAACAAAAATAAATTGAGGAGACAGTATAAAGGGGTTTTGTTTGCAAACTCATATGACTTAACACAGCGGATAGTACGATGATGATGATACCTAATAAAGTTATTTTGTGGGTTATTTGAGAAAAATGCCTGCATAGTATAATCCGATTTCATTTCTTCAGCACTTTTCCTTTTAGCAATGCACGTGGTGCTTTTTACCACCAGCCTAAAATAATATCATAAAGAAGCATGCAAACACATTCTTGTTGTGAGAAGTTATAAAGCACACTTTATAACAAAAGGCAATTTGTGATTATATCAAATTCACTATTAAACCGTTTACACAAATGCAACAGATTATTGTGTAAGTTACATAATATTTATATAAGATCAAACAAAAAAATGGGTTATTGTCCCATTTGTGAAGGAATCTGTATATCGGATGATCATGCCTATAATCATATCTCAACAGTATATCCGGACCTGACTAACAAAGAAATTAAATTGCGGGTAAAAATGATGGAAAAAAGTACTAATAATGAACTTCAATCCAAGGTACACAATTACTTATTTACAATTCGGTTCGATTAAAGACATGATAATATTTTGATATACCGTTTGGTTTGCAGGAGAGATCTATTGCAACATCATCAGGTACAAAACGATCAAGTACTGATTCCAATTTGCATGAACAAAAGAAAGTTAAAGTATCTTCCGCTACAGAGGACGTGCAAGTGGTACCCGAAAATCAAAGTATTGACTCAGCAGCATCAGATATTATAGTAAATGCTTATTTTGTTCATTAAAATCAACTTTCTTTTAACGGACTTTTTTTCTTGAAACGCAATAAATAGTAAAAAAATTAATTATTAGGTACCACAGGATAATGATGATGGCAACGCAACTACTCTAGCACCGGAATCTACTACAAATCAAACTAATTCGAGTTTACCATACGGTACATTCACTTCTGATTGTTCAGATGCAGTTGGTACTATCGCGAATGCAAGCCAACCTGCTCCATTGCCATCATCGTCAACATCGTCATCAACTTTCAAATTTTCAACGAGCATAATAAACAAGATCTGGGGACTGAAGGATGGCGAAGTGGATTCTGTAGGTTTAAAAACTTTTCTAAAGTATAATTCCACAACTTACAAAAGTGTTAATGAGATTCGGATAAGAAAAAACGACTCAACCTCTGCACGGTTCTTCAAAGCTATGGCAATGGTACAAAAGGTGATGGAGTGTTTGGATTTGAAGGACTTGTTGGAAATGTCTGTTTCACCAAAAACTCATAACAAGGAATACTTGGTTGAAACTTTAAAATTGTCAGTGGGATTGAGAGCAATCAAAGCTATGTCTAACAATACCATTAATGGATTGATTTTTCTATTTCCAAGCCAAGTCACTGACAAATTACCTCAAAATGTACAACAACTTATGTATAATCAGAAGGATACCAAGTTTTATTCACTTGTGATTTGTCAGCAAACTACATCCCAGACCTTAGCCAATCATGTTGTTTCAATTTTAAAAGGAAAACGCCCCAGCTATATCCTTGTGAGAAGAGATGCAATCATAGAGTGGTGTATCAACTGGCTAAACGGAAATGTCCAAACTCTCACCCATTCCATGTTAACAGTTTTGCGTACGCCAGGTCAACAAAGTACTACTGATTTAATGATAACACATAAAGACGACGACAACTCTATTATTATTTCCAAAAAATATGTTGTAAATGAATGCCTCTTTATGTACTACAACATTGAGCAAGTTGCACGTTGGGACTTGTCAGGCCACCGTAAAAACACAGTAGAAACGCTTCTGAAAGTGCTTCACGATTTCATGACTCCTTCTCAAGACACATTAGTAACCTTTGAAGTTGCAGCTGCGTTGAAAAGATTAAACTTAATTTCTGTACTTCAACTAGATGTGGATAAGAACGACACTTGGAACTATTTCACTGAAACTGATAAATGTGCAGTGTATATTGAACATTTAAATGATAAAAATAAGTTGGATATGCACTTTCAGAAATTGTTGGAATTCTCTTATACGGATAGGATACAAGTGATTGTGAAGCTTGGAGTTGACAAATTAGCAAATCTTTATAACAAATACAAGGAATTCGAAAAGGATGAATACGAGAGGTACGTGTTGCTGGGGATATGGGCTTCTTCCAAACATAATGCTAATGACACGTTTACTTTGCATTCAACTACTATGCCGGAGAAAGAAGTAAAAGAAACTTTTAATTCAGTCAGCTTTCTTTTAAAACTTGAACGCCTGCATCCTCATGTACCAAAACTATCAAGGCACCAACTGTTTGACCAGAACTCACTCTTAAAAATAGCAAGTAGGTGTAACAATTGAAATTAACAAACCACATTGTTTTACGTTCAAAATACTTATTTAACAATTTATTTCTATTGTGTACAGGAATGTCCAATAATTGTCAGGAGCTGTAAAGCAAAAAAACTTGGGAAAAATAAACAATGCAAAAGGTTATGTAGAATGTACATCTATTACGGTTTTGTGCATTATCCAAGAGGGTCAAACGTTAGTAAACTAACCAAACTAAAAGCAATTGATAAAACATTAATTGATTTATCTTTATTCTGAACAAAAGTCTATGTAAATCTAGGCGAACCCGGAAAAATGATTATTGTATATATTTTGTTGGCTTAGGTTAGTACAATTTCCTAGTTCTTTTTAGGGACTTTTAGACAATTTATCATTTCAAAACAATAAAGTTAAATTTTATATATTAAATTGAAGATTATGTTAATATAGTTGTACCGTAAACACTCCTTACAATTAAATTTAAACTAACAAGAAAAAATAACTGAATACATAATGTTTTTTCTCATTCGGGAATGACTACTGTCCATCCCCTAGCTTTCAACAATGGAAAGAGTTCTCCGTTTTGTTTTGTTGATGGTGGGTATTGTACCATGAAACTGTTCATCTCTGGTTCATCATAATCAGCCTGCAATTAAATGACATTTTCAGTTTAAATTTAGTAAAAAATTGTAAAAAAGTAATTTCAAACAAAGTCAGAGTCTGTTACCTCTTTATTTTCTACCGGAAGCTCTCCCTGTTGATTGTTAGTATTAGTGGTTGTACCTTTCCGATCCCTATAGGTTCCATTGAGCATCTGATAAATTAAATCATTAGTATAATTATTAAAACGCACAGAGGTAACTAGCTCTAGTTTTCTCCTTTGTGATTTAATTCAATACCTGAAGCTGACGAGCTGTCCAAGGCATCTCCGCTTTAGTTCGGGTATAATAATAGCGGAATTTAGCAGTAGTCTTCTCATCTTGCTCCAATTTCCAGAAGGGGTATAGGTTTGGAAATTTCTCAGGCTTTGTAAACATATACTCTGTACTTCTCATGACAATCTCCCTAAAGCACTCATAGTATCCAATACTAGATCTTCCATACCGAATAACTACTATTTGTTCTTCACATGATGTACCTTCTACAGTTATTTTTCTTCGGTTTTCAAAGTAGTCCATTCCCTTTTCATGATTTCGATTACTCTCAATAAATTTGAATCGCAGGCATCTTCCCCAACGACGTAGATTTTCTCTTGTAAAGAGAGCAGTAGCTAATTCTTTTTGGAACACTAGTGGCACGCTGACGATTAAATCCTGATCTTGTAACTTTTCTATGCTCCGAATTAAAATCCCATACAGGTCGGCAGGAGTTGTAGTAACAGTGATGTCAACCGGTACCATAGTGAACCCCTTCTTTAGGTAGTGGTGATAGTCTAATTTTGCCGATAATCCTACATGTTGCACTCCTTGAATTATCTGATTTCGATACAGGAAACCAGACATATAGGCCAACCTACTGCCATAATGCTTCTCACAGAGCATCCGGATCCTCCAGATTGGTTTAGATTTAATTGTACCCTGTGAATTAAAGGCAAACAATACACTCAAATGACACTAAATACAAATTAGATCCAAAATTAACCAAATAATTAAGTAAATGATTTACCGTTGTTGCAGGGGGTTGCATGCCTACACTTGCAGTTACGGACGTATTTGTACCTTTCACCTCCATTCCAAAGTCTTGTTATTAAAAAACAATTATATGTACCTTTCACTAACTATTTTTCAATCTACACTAAAATTCTCAGTCAAAGTAAATAATTTTTACTACTTGTTCTGGTCAAGAAGTAAATTTTTGCACGTTTTACTGAAAATTAAAGCAAAAAATCCATTTTACAAAATTTTAATAGCAGAAACAGATGTGATTAAACTCGCCGCTGCCCCTCTCTTCTCAATTATTTCCTTTTTCAACTTGTTGGTATGGAAAATACACAGCAAGGATACAGCACGCTACATAAGAATGCGCACAACCAAATAAAGCCATAAACTCATTTTTCCACTTTCCTGCTTCATCTCATAAAAATTCGTTTTTTTGCTACAGCGCTGATTCAGCGTATACAGAGTTTGTTAAAATTGTCTCCGTCAGATGGCCAATGCAAAAATGGTTGATTCTACATGTAGAATGCCTTGGCATTGTATATGAACAACAAAATAAGTGGTTGTAGTACTAACAAACTATGGTAGATGGCCAACAACAAAACTATAAATTATATTATTAGTGGATCGCTGCTAAATAATTAAATTAATGGTGGAGGTTTAAATATTTCT
>JAANSO010000146.1:0-69022 GCA_036507315.1 Lepidocyrtus fimetarius
TACATGACCGTTTATATCTACCTATGTAACTGCATTTTGTTAATATTTCTACGATGATAATGCAAGTTTTTATTTTTGACCAAGACGAAGTATCATTTGTTTTCGTCTGTGCATGTCATTCCAGATAATTTCAAAAATATGTTGATAACTACGCTTATGCTTATTTTAATGATATTAAAAAAAGCCCTTAAAGCTTCAACAATAGCTCCCTTGTATTTTATCGAATACGCCAAATTGGTTAACAAGCGACTTTAATATGGATTTTTACAAAAATCAAAATTGATTATTTTGCTTATTTTGATCTAATAAATCCTTGTTTTTAAACCGCGTATGTAAACCCTTGAAGTGCACACCGCAATGAAAAACAGCCATGTACCAGAAAATATGCTCGGGTTTTAAAAAACTGCATTTTTTAAAGATTTGCTTCGGAAATAAAATATTCCAACCATGTCTGATCGAAGGTGTTCAAAAACGTCGTAAACTTTAACGGTAATAAAGTTTCTTGTTTGGAAATAAATTAGTTTCTTTACCTTTAGTCTTGTATTGCCCCAGGGAAGGAACAAGTGTTAGGAAATATTAATTAAATTACTCCGTTAAGTCGGCCATGGTTGCTAAAAAAAACTATTAAAAAGGAAGGATAGGACATTGTCCCAAGTTCTAGGATTAAAACTGATTTTGTGGTGATTGCAGCAATCAGATTTTAAAAAATGCGTAAAAAACTTGCCCACACGCATCCATCATGATACCTCAGAGATTTTTAATTTTGCTGAGCACTTTTTATGGAGTATTATTAGACGGGAGTTAATGTTCCGTGACAGGAATTACAATGCCAGCGTGGACGGTAGTTGTTTATTAACGTCCAAAAAAGCAAATTTGGCAAAGAAGAGACCACAACGAAAATATTTTAAAAACGTTAAATGTTACGGTCAAATTTATGTTGATTTTATTGTGCTGCCATTTTATGTTGGCTAATCCAATCGGTCAGGTGAGAAATGAGGTGTTCTAAACGTAATACGACGGTTAAATTCAGCACTAAACACATTTTTCAGTTTTTACATAAACTGCAACCTTTAATTAGTTGGCAATTCTCAAGTGACACTTTCACATTTTGCTGGGTATTTAAAATCTGCAAGGAAAAATTATGTAATCTTTGAATAAATTCATTTAATATTATTATCTGGTGTTAAATGCAATCCTTCTGATTTGTCATAAAAGCAAGGGTCAAATTTCTCATTGCGTAACTTTCAATGTAGTAATTAGGACGTGGCTAAAGCTAAAAAAAATGACAATTACTTGTCAAGTAACACGTACATTACGAGTTAATTTCGAAATAGTACTGATCACCTGCATAAAGATTCTTAAATTATCCGATTTTATAAGCGGCCTCAAACCCAGTTTTATTGCAAAATGATTTGAATTTCATGTTCTGTTTTTTATTATCCTCCTTCACTGCTAAAGGGATTATTCTTGCATCAGATTGAAAAAAAGATTTTAATACCATTTTTAGAATTGGATCATGTAAGCTTGTAAGGATTTTCTATGCATTTATTTATTTACATCATCCCTGCAATAATTACGGTTAGTAAAAGTGACAACTACTTTAACGGATGTACATTTTTGGGGGTTTAAAAACAAGCGTTGTGTACTTAGAAATGAATGGGTGCTGCTGTTCACTACCGCTTGTATAAAGTCTTGTAAGTCTTAGGCGGCCACTGCAGCGTCCTAACTTGAGGGACTTTTAAGGTTTAAATGTGCTTGTGCATATATTTTTAGCATTTAAAAAACTCCTTAGATGAGTAGGAGGACTCCTACGCTTATATAAAAGATGTTTCATGGCTAAAAATCTTTCAATTACGTTCTGAGAGTTAATGACGAGAAAAGTGGATTTAAATGAAAACCCTAAGAGTTCCTTAGAATGTGTTATGGAACAAAAAAACTTAAATTTCCTCCACGAGTAAACAATAAAAAGCAATTAATTAGTGAATTTGGAAGCTGTTGTTAAACATGGAAATTTTTATGCAAAGATAATGGAAATCCTTGGATTTTTAACTTAAAAACTGTTTATCGAAACGTGGAAAGTTGTTTAACTGTGCCATTCTCCTGTACAAATTGTTTATTTAGGAACACAAATTTTGCAAATATTTTGCATTTGAAGAAACGCCAGGAATCAGGGATAATCTTTTTTCGCTGTTGTTGACATAAAGTGTTTAGACAAATTGTTTATTTCATTCCATTTGTCTTCCACATTTAACATTTTGTGACTGTTTATCTTTTTTAAATTGTGATGATCAATCCACCACATGTGAACAAACCAAGTAATAAGTGAACAAGTTTAAAAAATAATGTTACATCTTCTTCAGACTCTTCAAAGTATTTTCTTTCACCTGTTTCCATGACGGACTTATAAAAATGGCGTTTCATTTCGTCCCCACTTGTTGAAATTTCTGTGTAAGACAAAAAAACTCAAAAAGGGGAAAAAAGCGGTAGAAAAGTGTTTAAAGTTAGCTCGTTTGTAAAGGATCCTTGATAAGTAACACGATACTCGTTTTCATAATGGAGCTGGCAGGTTTACGGAGACAAGTTGGAAACAAGTTGGTGAGTATTTTTCCCCTCCTCACTCGAGAAACTTCTCAGATTTCATACAAAACTCATTTTTCAAGTGTTTCTGGAAAAGTTTTGCAAAAGTTTATTAAAATGCAGGGATTCTGTAATTACGTTAGTGTTTTTGCACGCGCTTTTACATCAATTTATCAAAATCTATTTTAAACATTTTTATTCACCTTGATCTCGTTTTTCCCCAAAAAATCACTTTTTGTTACAAGTACGAAGGAGAGAATGTGCTTTCTCAGAATTTTAATAAATGGTTTGATATTCAATCTATTTTAATATTTGTTTTAATAGGAATTTGATATTTAAGCAACCTAATTGAATTTTTCTATGCAATTGCTCTATCATACTCTCAAGACAGCAGTTTACTCATTTTTATTAAGTTTGAACGGGCTTTTGGGAGTATTTTATTAAAATCTTGTGCAAGATTACAAACTTTCTTTAAAAACTCCAGGAATATATAAATTCATTGCGGAAAAACATTTCATTGAATCACACCAGCAGCCTCTGTAATAAGAGATATTGAAAAAGGAAAATCAAGGTCGGCACACAGTTTCGCAGTTGCTTTTGGCAATAATAAAAGAGTAATTTAATCAAAATTGTGATTCTCTGCATGATTCATTCTTTGAATGTTTTTTTACCATTTTTATGACGCTATATGTCTGGTCCCTATTGCGGAAACCCTATGGGCATTATTTCTTATTAAAAAATTTTATTTATAGAGCTTCCTCGTATTAATTTCGTGGATTACCCTCGTACTAATCAATCCAGCTATGGGAAGGTCTTCAATTAGAAGCCTTCGCCGAAATGAGCAATTTCAACGGCATCTTTCCCTTGCACGTTCCCCCTCCTCTTCCATTGCCCTGTTGTTGTCATCAGGAAGCGGAGGAATAAAAATATTGAATTCCACCCGGAATTCAAGACAAGTACCGGAAATCCCTGCGCTTTATTCCGCTCCAAAGATCCCAGAGCCAGACATCCCCGCTCTGTATTCTGCTCCTGACGCCCTTGAGAATAATGACGGTGCAGAAAACGAGGTGGATTCCACCTCTGCGGACACGCTGGGGAGAATTGCAACAACGGAAATAAGCGTTGAGGAAATGGACGAGGAGAATGAGTTGCCGGAAGAAAACTCATCGGAAGATTTTCAAGAAGGGATTCCAACAGAAAAGTATCCAAATGATGCTACAACAAATCCAGAGGAAATGCCGTTTAATGACTACATGACGGACTCTCCTTCTTCGGTGACTTCAAGTACAAACGAACAAGACGATGAAGAGTATAATGATCCCACAGAGGATTCTTACAGTATGGGCTTTGGCAGAAGTGGAGGGCCCAGTTCTGAATATGGAGCGCCTAACGCACAGGGAAATGAGCCAAGTGCTGAGTACGGCGTTCCCATGCAAACCTCCTCTGCCCCTCCTCGGGGTAGTTCTCCAACTGGACAAGAAATGAAGAAAAATGGTAATGGAATGTACCCTGACAGTAGACGACCTGAGGACCAGCAGCAAATCGAGAATAATATGCAGCCAATTTCTCAGGTAAGACCTTAATTGTTTTAACTTTTAAATGTCCATCATTGTAATTCAAAAAGATTTTAAAACCCTGAGCATATCCGTTTTTTAATCAAAATACAAACGTGGGAGGAAGACTTGCAAAATTTTCTAAAAAAGAAAACATTCATTTGTTCGTGTTCTTCGTGTGATATAAACTTTAAAAAGATGGCTTATCACATGCAAGAAATTATAAAAAAGAGCAAGCGGGTTGAAGCCGTGAAACCAATGAATTTGGTGCAGTGCAGAGTTACCACGGCAGTGCACCAACTTTCATGCTTTTCTTATAGAATCCATAGCAATGAGAAAAAGAAAATGAAAGCTTGTTCCATGCAACTCCCACTCACACACACAACTTTTCCTTTATTTCTAAGGTTGCCAATGTTTCCCGTTGGAAAGCACAACTCTGTTTCCAACTTTGATTAAAAATCCATTTCCAGTCCATAGACCATTTTTCCACTCTACTGAATATTAAAGTATGTGAATGGCTTTGAATGAAATTATTTATGTTTTATAGAAATAATAACGCTTCTTACAATACCCTCACAAGCTTTGTTATTTGCCTGTATTTTCAATGAAAACTTGCTTTGTTCAATAAAAGTCGTGCAATAATTCCCAAAAGGATACAAATCATGAGATTAGCTCTTATTTTCTCATTCAGCTGTCGCCGTACTTTTCGCAAATACTTACGCAGTAATCAGAGTGAAATGAAGAGTTTTAGGGTGTACATGAGTTGGATAAAAATTGCTCGGTTATACTTTCCTATGCCAAATTTGGTTAAAGAAAACAATTTTCTTTCCATGTTTTATTGACACAGATGTCATCATCGTCTTGTGAGACTTTACAAGAATGTAATTGCATAGCGGTATCAACTTTCAAATAGAGTTTTAATCACACATTCCTTTGATGTGGATCGACTAGGATTTCTTAGGTGAACGAAGATTCCTAGCCGTCATCAACGCTAGTTGGATTTCATCGCCTCAATTAAAGAGAAGTACCTAAAACTCAAATGAAAGCAGCTTTTGTAAGAATCTCTTAGAATCTTATTTTTAGCTGGTCACTCACTTTCCCCTAAAAATGGTTGCATAATAAAAACGTCCCTAAATAGATCGATAAACATGCAAACGTTCATGTTTCAACCAATCAGGGGGAGATAGAGGATCAATACAAGGGAAATGTGGGATCTTTTAGGTAAAAACGTTCGATTTCATTTTCACAAAAGAGAATCCACTCTCCTTGTAATGAATAGGAAGACTTGCGTCATGTCATCCTTCTCATCAATCTTGTTTCTACTGAATAAAGAAGTTGTGTCATATTGTTATTTGAAAATGACTACATCTGTTTAAATAAAAACGAGGCTCTGACAGCCAGATCACGACTTTTGAGTATCTATGCTTAAAGATTATGACCATTTCGAATCTTGTTCACTCGTCCATCTTTGGGAGAGGAACTCTTTAAAAAATATTTTTATGGACAACTTTTTTACCTCTCTCACGTGTTTGACAGTTTTCTTCCATAAAATGCTATTTTCGATATTTTTCAATTTATCTAATCAAGTTGTTGACAAGAGGTTCAAAGCGATGGAAAAATCAACAACATTTTGAAATGTAAAACTATGCGACAAAATGGCTTTGTTTTGCACATGAACACACCTTTAAAATTATTTTCAACACTTTCATCCATAAAATATCCAAGCAAGTGGATAAAATTGAGTTTTTCTTAGATATTCGCAAATGCTTTGCTAAAAAACTACCTTTTAAGCTTGATTTAGTTGGCGGAATAATGCCAATGTCTTGTTTCGTATGACCATTAGTATTAACATTTTGCTCGTTCAAGTCTTAAAAATAGGATTACCCTTCTCTCTGCTTCGCTCTTTTTCTCTTCTCGTCACTCATTCTAGTCAGTTGAATACAAAAAATTGCGAAACACGTTTCAATTCATTTCTTGTCATATGGCGATTTGAAAGAAGTAGCGGAAGAAAAATTAAATGAAGAAGCGCTTGCATAAAAAATGCCGTTTTCGTATTGAATACCAAAGTAGAAACAAAATGGGATGGTGTCACTCTCCCGAAATTCATACTGCTCTACGTGAATGCCAAAAAACTAGGCTAATGGTTTATGCTATTTTGATACTAATTTTAAAACTTGATACAAAATACCTGAATGAGACTACGTTTGCTTATATAATCTTAAAAAAGAACAAAAACATGAAAAGGTGTCACATCACCGTTGTGACAAATAATTTAAGCACACGGAACTACTCGTTTTCATCCTCTTATAAAAATTACTTGGAAAATTATAAATATTGCTAACAAAACTTATTTTTAGAGATTTTCTGGGTAATTAGCTAGTAAAAATCATAATTGCCACTAACTTTACAATTTAAAAACTCAAACTTTGATAAGGATTTTAAAAAGGAAAAGTGTAGAGAAGGTCTTTTCTAAATTCAAGGAAATTACGAAGATAAAAGGGAAACTAAAAAGGAGGGAGCTCATGCATGAAATTTGTTTGACAAGTTCCTTTGTAAAGAAAATCTCTGAATTAGACAGGTAAAGCAAAAAGCTACATTTTATTGTCGGGAGATTTAAGCAATTAAATTGTTCCAAAAAAGCACATCATCATTGCTATCAATGCAATTCATGTTGTTTAGGTTTAACGGAAAAGTATGAGTGAATGAAGAGATGAATTTTTGTCGTTTCCCCGCTGATAAATTAACGATAAAAACATTTCTTTTATTGTTATTACGATCATAATTTGCAATGTTGTATAATATTTTAAAATAAAATTGTAGACGGAACAAGGGATGAATGCCAATGGTGAACCGCAGTCATTTTATTTACCTCCCTCTGCATCGCCCCAAAATCAGCTTGAACAACCGCAGCAAAATCAGCAGCCGTTAGGTAACGGTGGTAGTTCTCCATACGGCGCAGATCTCGGTCCACAGTATCAGCAACCTCCAAACCCAAACTATAAAACATTGCCTGATGAAGACAATGAAGATATGGATGGGAAGACAGAGTCAGATGGTTATCCTCCTTCCCAAAATGAAGCACACCCACCTTACCTTAATCAGCAAAACAATGTTGGAGAGTCCCCCCAACATGAACAGGGTCAGCGAAATTTTGGCAACGGGAAGGAGCCAAGCCCAGTGTATGGACCACCCAGTGTAAATCATTTCGGGAATGAAGAAGAATTGGAAGGTTTGAATGGGAAAATAGTAGATGCAGAAATGCTGGAAAGAGTGCAACAAATTATTGAAGACCATGAAAACCAGCAAAAACTTTTGTTGGATACAGTCCAAAATGAAAAATCTTCATTTGGTTACCCTCCTGCTTCATCTCAACCGCTCAATGGAAATGAGCTGAACAATTCTGGCTTCTCCTCGCCTGACTCTCCTTCTGGATACAGCTTCCCATCCGGCTATAATAACTACAATGGAAATGGTGACTCGCATGGATCCCCTCCACTCCCTGTTTATGGACCACCTTCTTTCTCGTCTCCTAATCAAAATCATTTCTCTAATGGTAAAATTACATAATAAATACCTACATTAATTGCTTTCCTATCGCGTAGATTCAACCTTAAAAACAAAATTCAAGGCAAAAACAAAGACTGCATCTTTTTTGTTAACGCATTTTTATTGACAAGTCGGTTGCACAACTTTTACTTTTATGTCTTGAGAAGAAATGGAACGAAATGGATTTTGTTTCGTCGTTATCTTCAAGATAATGGAAAAGCTAAACGACTTCCAAGCATGTTCACACCTTCACGACTTTCACTATCTCTGTGAGCAAAGTTAATAAAATGACCCATTTTCATTTTTTGTAGACCTTGATGGGAACGGAGAAGATAGTAATCGTAACAGCGGATCCTCATCTTCATCACCAAGTCCAGTTGGTGGGAGAGGAAAAGAGAACGAGCCAAGAAAGTTGTCAGCAGATGTTGAGTACCAAAAGGCAATTCTTTCCAAGCATTTCACGGAAAGTGAGCCGAGTCCACAGCAAGGGAAAAACGAAGGACGAGATTCCTTTCCCAGCTCACCTTCGTATCAAAACAATAATCAGTTGAATAGCTTTGCAGGCCCGGGTCAAGAGTATCTTCCACCATCTGACATTTCCAAACAAGGAGGGAGAAGTCAACAAGGAAATTCACAAAGCTCTCGGGGATACACGAATGGGTTCCCATCAGGTAATAATAAATGTAACCTGACACTCTCACACAACCTTTTCTATGTCGGTCGATATTTCTTCTATTTCTTCTTTAATTGGAATGCATCCCCATTACTTTTTAGCCTCCTTTTTCCTCCATTCCTTCATTTCCTATTTTATCTGCAGAGATCCTTTCTCATTGTTATGCAAAATACAGCTTTTCAGTAATTCGGGCGTAGCCCATTATCAAATGCGTCGTGTCTTGTCACGTAATCTATGAAAAAATGGAGATTTTCCTTGACATGCACATTTCTACCTAAATATAAAAAATACTACGGATTTTTCAGCTAACTTTCTACGGATTTTGTAGTAAAAGATAAATTTCGGGGCATTCTGAGATTCTTTATATTTACTGTATAAATTCGAATTTGGGTTTTTGAAAGCATGCAAATCGACTTTATGAACTTTTTTCAACTTGTTTTGTTTTTCTTTAATAGACAATGCCAAGAGTGAGAACGAAGGAGCGGGAAACAAAGGAAGAACAACGAGTTTTGATGTGAAGGTCGGGGCAGCCATCGTTGTTGGAGATAACGAGCCACGAAAAAATCCTCCAAACTCAGGATACCTACCTCCGAACAATTCCCAGCAGCAAGAAAAAAGCAGAGGCTCGCAGGAATTTTATCAATATGATTCATCACAATCTGCCCAGAGAAATTCGGGTGGATCAGGAAGTTTCCCTCCAAAGCCTACTCCAGGCCAGCTAGAACAAGGAAAGAATCAAGTGCAGTATTTGCCTCCATCACAATCTCCACAAACTAATCCACAATTTTGGTCACGTACTCAACTACCATCACAGCCTCAAACAAGCTACGGTCCTCCTTCATTAAATGATAAATCCAAGTTTCCCCCGCTAGGAACAAATTACAATAATAACAACGGTGACGGGAGGAACTCGTTGGGTTCAGGGGTTGCACAAAATCAAATTAACTATTCAAACGGATTTGGAAGTAGGAACAATGGAAACAATCAAGGTGCAATTAGCCCCCAACAATTTTACCAACCACAGCAGCAGCAGCAGCCCCAGCAAACCAGTGGAAATGGAGTTGGTGAACCCCGACCAATTTACGGAATACCTTTAGCCCCAGTAATTACTCTGGACTCTAACAACAACTTCCAAACTTACTCTCCCACACAAGCCTCCCCAAACAGTAATTACTTACCACCTTCCGCGCTCCAATTTAGCTCTCCTTCTGGTCAAGCTGGTTTGTCAGGTTCATATCAATTGCAATCACCACCGTCACAAAATACTTACGGCAATCCTTCTTCATCCGCTTCCTCAACTTTCCTCACAATTCAAGGGGAAAACGGTAAAAACCACGTGTACAACATAAACCACAATGATTACGGGCGAAGCAGTAGTTACATGAGTAGCGGTAGCAATGCCATTCCCAACATGATTATTCCCGACATTCAATCCATCCTTTCCGGGGAATCGCATTCTGGCTTGAGCAATACTTTCTCACTCCCCTTGTACGACTACTCTTCCGGAGCTACGCCTCAGCTATTTTTTGGCGATCAACGTGTGGGAGCCTCTTCCACTTCTTCAGTTGTCCTCCCTCTTCAATCCATTCTGGAACAGTTGCCTTTTAATGATAATCTCTTGCCTTCCGCTTCATCTTCAGTGACATCATCTACACCGCAAACCTTGCCATCTGTAATTGTTTACGCCCCAAAGAAAACCCATCCAAAGGGGTTCCGAGTTTCTCGTCGTGCCCTTTCAAAACAGGGAAGCGTTAGTGCATCTAACCCGAGTGCGAAGCAATTGAGCACAACTTCCAGACCTCGGTCATCATCAACGTAATTTTTTGAAAGGGGACCCGCTTGTTTTGTTTTTTTAATTCTTGTTTTGTTAAAAAATGACACGGACAAAATTGTGCAATGATAATGTTCAGATGCCAAAAAAGTAGCTTAAGCTAATTTAAAAAGGTTGTTGTTTTACGAGCATGCTTTTTTATTTGAAACACCACAGTAATAATATATTTGTTTTAAACACCGGTATTTACCAAGGTTTCTCCATAGCCAGGTAAACTATGTATATCAGGTTGTCCAAGCAGAAATAAAGTTACCCGGGTTATCTTCATATTTTTTTCTAAATTCTTGGATATCTTGTTGTACCCAGTTTACTCTGCTATTTTGGAAAGACCTTGGATCTTAATAACTATAAAACATACAAATCCTTTCCCATTGTAAAAATCCATTCCATTCTCCGTATATAATTATACAATTTCGTTTCTTCTTTAAAAAACCTTTCCCACTTCGACACACAATTAACAAGATATATTTGATTATCAATACTTGGATTATACTTTAAGTTTATACATAACACACTTACTTCGTAACGTTTTCAATCTGTAAATTAAACATAACATCTTCACATTTAAATAATAAAAAATACTTTTTGTACCGTTTCTTTTCATATGAAAATAAAAACATAAACGAAAACATTTTTGTGACTTTATAACTTATAATTATCAACATTTAAAGCGCTAATACTAATGATTATCATCTATAAAGGTAGCATTTTAGCACCTTCATTCCTTTGCATAAACTTTTTTATTTTTGTTAGGAACAAATATATTTGCGAGATTCAGTCGCACACGCACTCTCATGCAAATATAATTTCATTTATTTATATTTTCTTAAATATTTCGATTTGATACAGAGAAAATAGCTGGAATATTTAATCTCATTCCTTTATAAAAACCACTCTTAAAAATCCTGTCAAGTCTACATTCTTCTGAGCACTGGAAAATGTGCAGGTAACTGATGAATCAGGTTCAAAAAGTTTATCAGTTGCCTTATTCCCTAATTATAAATAGTTAAAAATAGCGAGAAAGTGGAAACACTACTTGAGAAAGGAGGAGGAGAAGGGAAAGGGGGAAATGTACACAGAATTTGGTCCTTCTACAACCAAGAATAGTCTGCATAATACAGTCACTATGCAAAACTATAAGAATTGTAAAATATCCGGTAAAATTGGATTATCAGAAATAACTTTAGAGAAATGTTTTTAGTATTAAAAGCCACACAACTAAAAACTACAAAACTCCAGCTAAAGCTATAATTTTTCTTACCTAATCTTGCATTAGCATTGCCTAACACTAGAAATTTTAGTAAAATGCACCAAAATTTACTGTTTTTGCTTTAAAGCAACAGAATTTTTTGGTTAATGACAAATTGCTTGTAATACACGTTGAGAGTTGAGCTTTGCATAGCTCCACTTGAAATTTATGCAATAAACTTAGCTAAATTGTAATTAAATCCCACTACAGAAGCATTCAGAGCAAAAACTTGCTCCAAAAAAGATTTTTACGAGATAATTCTCGTCTAAAAACTATGCTTAAATAATTCTTCTCAAAAGAGGCACAAAACACATGTCAATTGCTACGTTTCGACTACAAATTAACTTCTATTTCTTAAATAACCCCAACAAATTGAGATCATGCATTAAACTTATGCAAAGAAACGCTTCAAATCTGTTTATTTTTGCTAACAAGCAAGAGCTTCAAGATTTTAGGCCAACAATTAAAAGTGAATCTAATTCACACTTTAATTTAAACGGCAGTATTTGTACAGTGTTTGCCATTGACGTAGCATCTTTCAAGCATTAGCTTAAGCTGGCATTTTTTAAAATGTAGGAAGTGTTATGTATTATTATTAACCTAAACACTAATTACTGAATGCATAATAAACTTAATCAATCTATAATTTTTCTTGTTCAACTCGGCAATTACGAGATCATGCCAGTTTCAAACAAAGAAACCGTTAAAATAGATCTAAATCAGTTATCTATAGGCTTATCTAATTGAGATAAATTACCTTGTCCTATTCCATTAAGTGCATGCACTAATTTTTAAAAATGCTTACAGTTAGCAAAAAATACAGAGTTGCAAGCATGAACGTAAAAAGTAAATTGTTTTACTATATTGATTTGTTGAATGAGATCACGACAAGATCCGCAAAAGTCATATACAATAATATTATTCCTTCAATACTAGATTTTTATAAATGATTAATATAGTTAAGTAAATTCCTAATTAATGTACAAGTACCAGTACGGTAGAGGAGGAGTTTAAATGGAAGGAAATGAAAGGGTAGTTTTAAAAATATGTTTTATAGTCGAATTACAATATAGTTATACTGATAAACACCTCTCTTAAAATAATTCGTAACGGCCCTTCTTAGCATACTTGAAAGTAATGATGAGTTTTTTATGGGGACAACAGACTATTATCGATAATGGTTAAGTGTAATTCAATGCCAGAGTTGTCATCCAGTTCAAATGATGATGCTGGAGTTATGCAAATACTGGGTATTACCTGCTAGGCTTGCGTACCCTCATCGGTATTTGGAGAAGCCTCAGGATTATCATCAGCAGCATCAGGAGTTTCAAGATTCTCAGGATTGTCAGTCGATGCCTCTGCGGAAGTTGCTGCTGCATCTGGAGCTGCTTCTATGGCTTTTGTGGGTGAAGAAGGGGTAACACCTTCAGCAAGAGATGACCACTGTTCCATGTTTGCTCTTGCGCCGTCAGACATAGTCTGAAATCTGGGATTCATTCGAGACAGTGACTACAACAGAGAAAGATGTTAAATTTAAAATTTAGCCTGTCATTTATTTGTATTTATCTTAGAGAATAGAAATTACTCCAAATTTTTGAACATGTTTGAGAATGTGCATTTTCTATAAAAATAAACCTTTGTAGATGCTCCTGTACATTTTGTGAAAAATAAGCTGCTATAAAAATATACAAAAAATGGCACAAACCTGGTACAATGGCAAGCAGATGTCGTGTATCCATCGGTATTGAAGAATAGGTAATTCATGCTGTCTCTCCCGGTCCATTGACGCAGGTGGAGTAATATTCAGCTGCACTCTTTCTTGATCACCCTAAAAGAACACCAGGATTTTACGGATATTATGTATGAAATGGAGGATGCAATTAAGGCTAAAAAGGGCAACAGCAGCAAGAATCTCAAAAAATGAGTGGGGGTAGGGAAATGTCATTTTTTGCCCAGTGCAATCTATTCCAATGTCAAAAATGATTTCCCGACAGATAAGTAGATTAGAACTGTCATGTTCACATTAAAAACTTGTTCAAGGAAGAACTATTTTTACATGTTTTCCCACGTCAAGCAAGGAAACTAGTAGAAATTAAACGTCAAGAAGAGTAGAATAAAGGGAGATGTCAAATTAGACATATTTCGTGTTGAAATTGCTGCCACTGATGATTACAGTGATGATAAGTATTTACAGAGAATAATTATAAGGGACTATTACAGAAAAAGTATTTACTTACCTGTTCAAAAAACTCTGTAGTTACCATCTCCGCAACCTTTCTCTGGACGGTCCATGGCTTGGTGGAAGCAGCAAGGTCGGACGCTGTCATCAACATGCTTCTCAGTATCTCCCGTTGCACTTCATTCTCCCAACTGTAACTTCCATTTTTCACCATATCGAAAAATAAGCTTCGTTTGCTGCAACAGACAAGTAAAAAAACTTAGCAGATTCCTTCTCTTTTGTACAACACTAACAGCAAGACTAAAGCAAAGTAGGGGCAATATGCACTTTATTTTTTTGCAAACTTTTTTGCAAAATTTATTTTTTACTTACTGGAAATAGACGGTAAGATCAGTGGCAAGGATACATTGTTTTAGTACGTTCATAACCCTTGAATAATTTTCTGATGACAATCCCGAAAATATGTTGTGACCCTGTAAAATAAAAAAACAAAAACCTAATTTCGAGGAAAATTATTAAAGCTAAATATAAACAGTAATCTTTTGAAGAGAGGGTTGCCAATGGAATTAATTTGTCTGCTGAAATATTTTGAAGATTTCCTAGAAATTTCATAATTTCCCCTTACCTCGCTGTTGATAATCATCACGGCGTGGTTAAAATGATGATGCTCCATCGTATTTTGAGTTCCGTACAAAAGTGCAAGTGCTGACCCAGTCCTAGAAACAAAAAGTTTATAGAAAACCAAAAGCATTTTACAAGCTCAATGATAATCTTCATAATGACTGTGTATCTAATTTTAATACTTGTGTGATACTAACATGCTGAACAAACAGAAAAAAAGCTTAATTAAAACTCAACCTACTCAAGCCATTCTGAAAATTGCTGAATAAGGGCGTGCTACAATTTACATGTGAGTGGGGATTTTACTTACTTTGCTTGAAAAGCGTTGTTGGTGCCACGGTGATCCAAGTCATGGCATAAACAAGCCACGAACATTGCCAAAACTTCAAGCTCGGGGAAAGTATCCTTCATCTCGCAGCTCTGCAATATAAAACGGTGCATGTGTAACCTAATCAAGTGTTTTATAAGTTTTATGCGAAACTTGCTTTCTCCTAATCAAAATCATTGATGCATTCATAAAAGCCGTTATAATGAGAAGGATTACATGTTTTAGCATTACCGTTAAAATTGCAAACATCACTTGAGCCACGTTGAAGGCATGTCTCCAATTATGATATGGAACATCCCGATAATTCCTCTGCACCGTTAGCAACCAACGAATCACAGTCTGTTGGAAAGATTAAAAAGGTTTTAGTTAAATTTTCTAAATCTGGCATAACATTGAAATAATCTGACAATACCCCATAGTCCATTTTAAACTTGTTAACTAATCCAAGATCCATAAACATTCTCACTCCAGCCATAACCATTGTGTCCCTGTCCAATGAGAAATCGTCGAAAGTGAGAGAGCAAAGTTGCCACTCATCAGCATTGGGTACTTCCTTTTTCTGTAAAAACCGATATGATTATTATCGCGTGATAAAGTTTTATTTTTCAATCTTCTTTTTACCTGAACCACTTCAACTTCTTTGCTGTTGGCAGTTGCGTGGTAAGAAAGCACCTGTTTAGAAAACAATTCAATTCTCTATCAAAATCAGATGAAATAAACTACGCGGTTTGTAAACATCGCAAACAAATAGACTTGCCTCGATTGCAACTCTCTGTCTAGCAATTGCCATTTCCAGCTCTCCATAAGTCAGTGTATTGTTGATGCCGAGTCCACAAAATATTGTGAATGCCTAGGAGGAGAAAAGGGGAAATATATCTTTGTCTGTGTGTCTCGTTATGAAATTTCAAGAACAAATGAAAGGGAAAAATGTACCTCAAAAAGTTGCTCATCATGTTCATTAAACGGCATGTTGTTGACTTTGTTGACAATTGTTGCAACGCCTGAAGGAAATCAAAAATCGTAATTTCACTCTGTTCAACTGACCTTTCACAAAATAGAGAGACATGTACAGCTACCTATGATTTCCGAATGTCTGTTTCGAATAGGCATAGCCAAAAGAGATCTTAGATTTCCCCCACAACCACGTTCAACTTCGACAATTTCAGCAATGTTGATAACCTCCCCACTGGCAGCAACTTGTTCAGCAAGTTTCAGCAGATTGCATGATATCTGCCCGTTAAATGACTTCCCTGGGCCGCTGGATAGCAACCACGGCAATAAAGATAAAAGCGTATAAATTACCTTCATTTTAACTACTCCGTAAAATCTAAAACGCTTTTGGAAATTACCTTAAGCGATGGGCGTGAGCATCAAAGTCTTGAACGCCGTTTATCGGAGTGTTCAATTCAAATAATTTTGAAAAGACGATCTCCTAAAACCCAAAACCCTTCAATTAGAATTGCCCAGCTTTTAATTGTACAATAAAAACAATTGTAAAAATGTGGGAAAATCCGTACCGCGCCAGGAGCAAGGTTTTCATCAAGTAAGAGAACGGCAGCACGCTCACATTTGAGTAGGCGCTGGGCACGTTGCATAATCTTTAAAATTACTTTCTCCAGAGATGTCTGCTCCTCAAACAGATCATGCACAACCTCCAAAAGACTCTGGAGATAGTTAAAATCCGAAAATTTATTTCAAAAAGACTTAACAGACTCACAGCGGCTAAATAAATATCAGCTCAAACGCTCATTTATTAACATCTGGGAAAACCTAAACATTTGACGCTGGGATATATAAAATCAGGAGAAAGTAGAATACCTGAAAGGATAAAGCTTATAAAATATTTCCCTACACAATAATGACTTAGGCATTTATTATAAAGCTGTTCAATAAACTTCTCGACGTAGCGTTTTCCCCACCACAAATCATAAACGATTGTATTATAAACCAAAGTATGATTTTTGATGATAAAATGCAGACATTCGTTTAATTCTGATAAAATAAATCTATAAAGAATGTGTTTTTTTATTAAAGTGATAAATTTCATATTTCATACCCGATTCCTTTCATACTCCCTTCGCGTCGCTTCCATTATCTGAGCGTTGATTAACGCGATCCCAACAAACTGTAAATATGTCTCAAGTAGCTGCAAATTAAGAAAAAAATCCCATTGAGATTTTCCCAAATTATTTTTAGCGCGGAAAGTAGAAATCAGTGCAAAAAATTGTATTATAATTTTCATAATTCGAAACCTTTTCATCTTCAAGTGAAAAGAACTCGTCGTCGTCCTTTCCATTTTTGTTGACAACTTGGGCCACAGCGATAATATCCTCTTCTCCAGTCCCCTTTACTGGCATGCATAGCAGTGAGTTTGTGCGCTGTCCTAAGATCCTATCCACTCCGTCATGATAACGTGGATCCTATCAAAAGAAAGATGATGAGTGTAATAAAAAAGATAAGTGAATAAGTGGGAAAACTTCATTTGTAAAAGTTGTAGAAAGGAAATTGTTGTTGGTTGTTTTTATTGCTAAAAGTCAATTCGTAAAATACAAATCTTTCAGTGTTTGTACAATTTCCTATTTGTGGTTTACCAAAAAAAAGAAAAATATCATTATGAAAGTAATTTAGCCAGATTTATCATAATACAGAAAAGTAGAGAAATGCATTGGGGAGGAAGAAGGTCGAGGAGAGAATAAAAAATTGTCGAGAAAATTATTATTTGCTTCCAGCTTTATTGCAACTTACTTCGAAAGCAACATCTAAATTAACAGTTTCTCCAGTGTCTGCCACCCAACCCAGAATCCCCTTTCCCCACTGAACTTCCACTTCGTTCTCTTCTGACTGGGATGGCAAAAAGTTGGCTCCTGACGGAACATCAAAAACCTTGAAAACAAGAAATAAGAAATGAAGAATGCATGAAATGTAATTCAAGTACATTCACAGCTTCATTCTATGCATATAAATCCACTCTCAGCCCATATGTGTAATAATTACGTGTGTGGCCCTGTGATTTTTTCTAGTTTTCTTGCAAAATTAGAGTGCAAAATAGACATAATAACAAAACGAGAGGAAATGAAAAGTCTTAGAAGAAAAGGGTCGATATCTCATTTTACAGCTTAATAATGAAAGCTTTGATCAGAAGGAACAAGCTGCTCCTCAGCGTGTCTCAACGGTTTCCCTACTTTCTTCCGTTGTATCACTTTCCTATTAAATTCCATCACCACCACCACCGTCATTGCCCAAAGCTCACGAGAAATTTTTTCTCTGCAGATCACTCGATGATGTTTTTGGAGGATGTTTCCAGTGTAAATACAAAATACATGTGGCTGTATATATTGCTAGTTTTGAGCATATAAGTGCGACTGAACCATTCTGCCGTTCTCTTTACTTCAAAGGCACATTAAATCCTATCGAATTTTATGGGCTTCCCACAAAAACACAGAAAGAGATAAATTATTCGACTTTTTCCCTTTTTCTCAAGAACTATATCTGTCTTTTTAAGAACCCTTTGTAAAAAAGAAGTAGCTAAACGCTCTTAATATTGGCGATTTCTAGAAAACTCACCCTTTTGTATATTATTCAACTTTTCTTTTTAGAAAAGTACATTCTTAGACGTTCTACTTGAAAGAGAATGGGCAAAATATTACAATACGAGTCCCTCAAAATAAATATTAGGAATATTTGCAAGGGCAAGGAAAGGATGTGTGTTTTTATGGGAAATATTACGCTTCAGAGGAGATTATACGACCTTCGTAAAAGATTCATGTACACTTTCCAAACCAATATATATCCTCTCAAATAGATCGTAAACACTTAAGCAATAGAAAAGAAAATTGCGAGATTTTTTTACTACTTTGCATGAATTTCATACGCTTAGATTCCCCTAAAAAGGTTACGATTCCGTAAACTTTGATGCTTTTGACTTTTAAGTTTTTATTAAACTCTGTGATTTTCATTTCTGTGAATATGATTGATAAAAAGGGCATGTGTAAATGTCAATGCGGAATTTTAGTCACAAATGACCTCTGACCTTTTCATTGCGAGTTTTAAAATTGCATTAAAGACATAGCCAAATACAGCAGATACGTTTTTATGTTGCTGGCTGCATGTAAAAGCCAAGATAGAAATGACGCTACTTAAAGTTCGCAATAATTATTTTACTGATGATTATCGAATTACTATAAAAGCACTTGAAATTGAAATCTGAGGTGGTGAAAGCTTTCAAGTAATAAGCCTTGTTGAATCTTCCCAGTGATTTTTACAGGGGCACGTGTACATAAAAATGGGAAATTGCCCTAGAATGAAATAATTTTATTAGGAAAATTGCCATCAGCGTAGTTTATACACCTTTGTAAGTAATAAAAAATTGAGTGTGAAAAATGCAAAAGGTTCATTTGAACAAATCCTTTTTACGAAAAGAGAAAGTTGTCCAGTGATAAGGATGTTGTCTACATGTAAGGATTTTTTTATTTACCTTGGACACGAGAGATTGTTTTCCTTTAGGCCCTTCAATAAGAAAAAGTGAAGCTGCTTCAGCGTCCATAAGGACTGCAATGTTCTCAGTGATCTTCTTCGTTAAGCTCTTCAAATCCAAGTCGTTTGCAATATCTTTAACCACATCAAGGAAGAAAGCCCGGTCGTCCATTTTCCGTAGCTCGCGCTTAATCTCCAAATGTTTTGAGGCGTAGCGCGGAAGCTTCACCTAAAATATAGTAAAACTTTTTGTAATTCTAATCTACTTCGTTTTTCCCAGTAAAAATCACTAATTTTATTAAAAACTTGTTTGGCAGGTTCCCAAAAAATTGAAACAAGTAAGGTTGGTTGCTACAGATCGTGTTTCCTCAAATAAATGTCATAAAGTAATGCCAAAAGGCAGATATTTTACTGCAGCTTTATCATCTCCAAGAAAGGTTGCCATTTCCTTCAGAAGACAGTTTTTTGGTTTCTTTCGAGATATTTTACATTAGGAATTGAAACCTATACCGCGTGAAACCTATTTTGGAACATTTATATATTCTTATAATGTATAAATTGGAGTAAGTAATTTGGAAAAGTCTTTCTCTAAAAAATACAAAGAATTTCACCTAGAACGTGCAAATAGTATAAATTCATTGGAAAGATGAATTGGAGCAAAAGACGTTATTAATTCTTAACAAATTCCTAATAACTTTTTTTTAGAGAGAAACTTGTTAAGAACTTGTGACAAGCAACCTCGTGTAATTCCAATTTCAACTCACCCCGAGCACAATCTCGACTTTCTCCATCTTATCACCACTTTTCACATAATCATTCTTGTTATTAAGGAGAAAAGTGTAATGGCGTTGTCAACACCACCTCAGGGACGAGTAATATTGCAAACCTTTTATCTTTCAACGAGCCAACAACGGGAGAAAGTGAAATGAAGAGAAAATGCAAATTTTATCATAAATATTTATGACGAAAAGCGTGTTGTTGGCTGTTTATTATAATCAATTTAGGAAGGTATTGGGGGCTGCCAAAAAAGATTTTACCAGAATTACGCTTCTTTCTCATCTCATTAAAGTTTTTGGGAGGATTTAAAAAGCTGAACCATTTTTGCTTTTAAATATTCATGAGACGGATTTAGGGATATTTTTGCATCTTCCTTTTATTTACCTTTGACTCGATGAGAAGAGAGAGAATGTTGATGGAGCTTGGTGGAAGGGAAGTGTACTTTCGCATCTCCTTCAAGCTAGACCTTCTCGAAGCCGAAGAAGGCATAAAACCCTGTGAACCTTGTTGGGATGAAGTCCCATCTTGTGTTTGAAAAACACTCCGACTTTTGGCACGGGCGAAATCATTTCGTAAATTTCGCTTTGAATTGTTCCGTTTGTGGGCGATATAGCCAAGTGTGGCTGAGGAACCTATAAATATCATGAAAAATTATATTTTTGAAATATATGATTTGCATTATATTTAAATTATAATTTTATTTTTAGACATATATTTTATGTAATCAGTAAAATTAAAAGGAATTAAAAAAACTTATTGTGCAATCACTTTGCATTGTGTTCCACATACAATGACGAAAGCAGGATTTAAGTTGAATAATAATTTAAGACATCCCACGCAACCTTGTAATATTCAATTGTGTATTGAACCCGTTGCGTATTCACAATTGTACCCTTTACACAAACTATTATTTTTTAACCATAAGGACAAATTTGTATTATTTTAAGACCTTCTATTATCTCTTCAAGCTGTTCTATTTTGCTCAAATTTGTAATACGCTCATTGTAACATGGACTCGGTATCAGAAAGAGAGAAACTTCCTACCAAAGCGGATCTTAAACAGGGGACTTCAACAGACATGACGGCAATGGCCAGATATCGTGAAGCTTTACGGCGAAATGCGCCAGGTATTACAAGATTCAAAATGGTACAAGTTATTGAACATAATTAAAACGAGTTAATTTTTATTAAGGCGGAACTATCCATACGGGGCCAAGCCCTGTTAATACAGGCGCTGTTGCAAGGGAAATCATCCGGCGACATGTTGAAGAATACGCCCAAAGGGTCCGGCAAGGACAAGAGGATGTCGCTTTTTGGCAACGGGAGCAGCGACCGTCCAAATGGAAGGTGTTTAGGGACTTTGTAAAGGCGCCGTTTAAAGGGATGCATTTCAACTGTCTTTTGGCAGGACAGGAAGGAAACGGGTCTAGAAGAATGGCTGACGCTAGAAATACAGACGGTTCTCAAGATCGTTTACAAGTAAAGGAAATGAAATCCGAGGAAAGGGTTCAGCGGTGGTTTAACCTCCCTCAAAACTTCGGCTTTGAAGGGGAAGAGGAAGTTGATGGGAATGAGGAGGAGGCAAATTTTTAAATATTAAATAAATTTGTCAAATTTGAAATAAAAATTTGTCTGATGGAACCTTGAAAAAGTTGTTGTTTCCACCTTATTGCTATCTTTTAGAAATGTAATTAAGCAAAATCTACCTTTGAATTCACACTTGACCTTTAAATCTTAAATTCTGTCGAACAGGATTCTGAATGAAAACTCTTGAATTTGAACATGAAAGCGTTAAAGCATATAGCTAGACTTGCATTTATTCCATATAAGGAAAAAAGGATTAGAAATTGTTCAAAAGATATTAAATTTAGAAGAAAACTTGTCGTAAAAGGCTGTCAGACTTCATTCAAAACCGCGTAAACTTTTCCTTACAGGTACTTAAGCAAATTTTTGTATGAAGGATGACTGCAAACAATTCCAGCATTCACTTGAAAGCAATTTCTTAAACAATCTCAAAAAACTTTCTACTTGGCGACGTTAAAAGGAATAGAGAGTGATTTTCATTACTTTAAACGTGACGAAGACGACAGCGCCTTCTGTTCTTCATCAATAGCGACTTTGATTTTAATTTGTGACAAAGACAATTTCATTCACGTCTTCTACTTTATGCAACACGTCACACGTTATTCGCTTTCACCAGTTATTTAATCTTTTTCATTACAAAACACATTTGAGCGGCTGCTACAAACTTTTCTCTCTCGTTCCTACTAAACCCCTTTTGTTTACAAGGAAAGCATATTAGCAAGAATAAAACCTGATTTAAACAGAGATCCTATTAAAGTAAGTAAACAATGAGTGCCTAACTATGCAAATATACTAAAAATCTTATTTTCATTTGTACTTTTCTAAGCATATGTCTCCATTCAATTGTTAAAGGATTTTTTTAATTCTGGTATTTTGTTTAAAACTTTTCATTTACAGAAGATTCCAAGTTTTTCCGGTGAAATGTATAGATTAAAACAACAAAAGATGCTTTTGAATTTATTTTCAAGAAAGTACTCAAATTAATGTAAAAATTGGTTTAGAACAAGATTAATTTTAGATTTCAAGGTCTGCACATGATTCTTTTTAAATTTTTTAATAAATTTTGCAATACTTCTGTAAAGAATCGTAATTAAGCAATAAATACAAAACAAATGCATAAGGTTGCAAAATGTACTTCGGTGATAGATTTAAATAACGAGTCTTTATTTAAATGGATTTTTGCATTGTAAAAGAAATTTTGGAAAAGATTTGGTCATAACAGTGTTCTGATAAAAAGATGGGAACGGATGGGAATTCACAAAAAGGGACCACGTCCCACGATTTTCAATGAAATACCTCCTTTTACCCTTCCTTTGAGTAGAAAGAAGGGTCAAGAAAAGTGGATTATCTCTGTTTTTCTCTTGATGCAAATAAAAAACCTCGACGAAAAAATATATTCTTTGATTTCCTATCAAAGGAGCTGCTGGACAGACACACGCACGAACATTTAATCTGCTTATTTTGAAAATTCTACTTTTGAACTTCCCAGAAAAACTTGCATAATATTAAAATGATGATCATATTTTTTTCTAAGCATTACCCCGTAGGATATTCAGCTAATATCCATGCTAAAAATAAACTTGTTTTATTTGTACGTTATTCTAATTGCGGATTTATGTTTTTTTACACAGGACGGGTCACTTTATCATCCTCAATCATTCCACTAGAGAGGATAAGGTTTTGTATAAGTACATGTTTTGGAGAATATACTTGGAATATGAATAATAAGATGAAAATGGTGTTTTCTATGAATCCTGTACTGTTTTGAATTCTGTTGAATTCACGTTTTTAAGGGCAACTTTGCAGAATAAACCACGAAAGTGTATGAAATGGAAGAGCTCATATCAAATTACCATGAGTGGGAGTCTCACACGGTAAAACCATTGTAAAAATGACAGGAAAATAGTTCTTTTCTGTATCAGGTTTACGTGTTGTGAAATAGAACGAAAAGCGGATAGATACGGGGTTTGTGTAAAAAATAGTAGTACTTATCTTGCATTTACAATTACAAAAGATAGACGAGCACCTCAAAAAAATAGATAAAGGATTTTTCAGGCACCTTTTTTGTACCCATTTTGCTGTGAATTAAGCCACCTGGATGAATCTAAAGGAGAATGCAAAAAATGCAATGGAAAGTACCCGTTACAGCCTTCCCCAGACAGCCTCGTGTACGGAAGCCCTTTCTTTGTGGGATTGCTTCGACGTCTTGAAGGAAACCTTAGCAAATTTATGGGAATTGTTTTGTAAAGTAGAGAAAGTACTCAACGTCGTCGACGTCGACCTTTTTTATGTGGAGAAAGGATGTATGAAAATAAGGTCTTTGGAGAAAAAATATAAAAAATTGTGTATTACAATGGTTATCTTCTAAGAGAGGTTGCCTTTGTTACGAAATTGTTATTGTTATGGCCAACTCAATACAATCTGTCTTGTTGAAACGTAAAAATCACTATTTCCATCCCAATGCTTTCTCCTTTGTCAATTTAAAGAAAATGGAAGATGAATAGACGGGTTTATTGTTGTATTTTAAAATTTCCAGGATAGATTCCAGGTAGAGTTTTAGAAACATATGTGTAAACATGAATAAAATTGCATATTTTGAAAAAGGTGAAGCTAGTGCTTGCAAAAACTGTCAATGGAAAGTATGTAAGCTGCTCGTCATTGTGTTCTGGTTTAATTCCAAGAATAAAGAGAAGGGAAAGACAGGAAATTAAGAAATGAAGATTTCGGAAATGGGTTTACCACAAACATGAGGTATTTCAGCGCTACCGTGATCACAAGATAAGTTTACAAGAAAATTAGTAAAACTTGAGCATTAAGTGCGCCGACAACGTTTTTATACATCCTTTCTCCTCACTCTTCATAAAATCACTAATTTACACATTCGGATTAGTTCCACCGTTAAAACATAATTATACAAGGAAAGTTTTCTCTAAAAAGTTGAAACTTTGCTTCTCAACGGGGAAATCAGAGCGCCGCTACTTTATCACTCATATTAAGTTGATCAGTTTATTCAAGAAAATTTTGTGAAAGAAAGTTTATGCATATTAAACATCCCTAATAATTCCAATTTCTAATGCAGGAAACTCTTCAACTTTTCATAACTTTTAACGAACTTTGGTGAGAGGATCCTTCAAATTTATTCTTTTTTGGTTGTTTTAATACTCTCCTGTGACGAAGGTAAATGTATCAATGACATGGAGATTATTTGATACGGTTTAAAAACTTTTTTCAAAAGGGTTTTTGTGTGTTGAAAGTTTACAGATTTGAAAATCAAAGGAAAAAGATTGAATTTCTCACGAGACTAGTTCAACAGATAAAAGCCAATGATAATGATAGTTTTGCACTTACCGTTTGTTTCTTCTTCGTGTGGAACTGGGAACTCATGTGGTCGATCTCCTGGGCTTCCAGGTGAAATATTTCCAGATGTGCCAGATACGGACGTACCAGAAGCCCTTCGAGATGAAGATGAAGAGTTCCTCCGATCCCCTATTCCTGACAGGGACGAAGGAGGGCCAAGAAACACGGGTGAACGATTCCCTAAATTCCCTTGGCAAAGGATCAAAAATCCATGCTCTGATAACCAAAGGTTTATCAAAGCCATATCCGCCTGGAAAATGAGTGAAAAAGGTATTATCTTTTAGATGTCTGCATTTATCCAAGTCAGCTCCGCTTCAACAATCATTCAATAAGAAAAGCTTTCTCATTTTTTCACAATTTATGTTTCCTCTCATTTTTTATAAGATAATTCAACTTCACACAAAATTAATTTTCGTGGAGAAACAAAGTTTTGAAATTGAATTTCCCAGTTTGAAGGGTACTATTGCAAATTAAATTGTAAACAAACCTATTTATAAACTTACCTTGCGGAGAAAGTAGTCTTTGAAGAAGGGTGCATTTTGGTCTAACCACTTCTCAACCTCGTCATTTTCAAGAGCAGCAGCACCAGCAGGAGCCACTGTAATGGCAGCGTCTCCAGAAGGAGCGGGAGCTGCAGCACCGTCGGGAGCTGGTGCAGCGGCACCGTCGGGAGCAGGAGCAGCAGCCATTTTGTCACCACGTTCCGTCTTTGGGCTCATACATATGCAAAATTGCGAACGGAAGAGGTTTCTCCAAGAGATTACATTTTACAGTAAAACCGTTAATTGGCTGCCGTTGATTGTATTAAAGCAGGGGATAGGGTTGTCGCTTTACAAGAATTAATTCTGTACGCCTTAGCTTGGCTGCTAAACCGCACTACCTTAAACCAGGATTTGTTTTTTCGGTTGGGATTTTAAGTTTCTGTGTCTAATTAGTTCGTAATTCACTATTTTCACTTTCCCAATTTGCATATTTACTTGATTAATCAGCTGTTTTCCGCATGTTCAAATTGAGATCGTTGCTGTGCAATTATTCGTTTGATCTAGTCAAATTTAAATAAAAAGCCAAAAAAAATCAGTAAATAAACATTTCATTTACGCATTTAATTATAATTATATGAAGCATAATGTTTTTAATAAACTAGTTTGACAACTTCACCTCTTCATTTTGTTTCAAAAACGCTTTTGTGATCACGCGAGTTTATCCTGTTTTTGTCTCTGAAACTAGATCAGTTAAAGAAGTGTGGAAATCCTTCCGTTTCAACGGTTTCAACTGACTCGCAGTCACTACAATGACGACGATGACGATAACAACGATGGTGAGGATGATAAGCATTTTTACGCTTGGATTATTTAAGCCTAGGAAACAAAGCAATTCTTTTGTACTTGCCACATAAGATCAATAAAATAAATCATCAACCTAAATTGAGATAGATATTTGGAGCTATTCCCATCATATTTTTTCCCTTGGAAAATGTTACGTTTTGATGTAATTGAATTATTTTTTCTCTTGAAGCTATTATTGCAATTTTGTGCGAGCACACTCATTCAATTCCCCAAAGATTGATCAAACTTACAACAAAAGAATCCCTCTGATTATTTTTTATTTGTTGTTGTGGTAGCTTTGATTAACAACTGCGTATTTCTTTATTACAGGGTCCGTCGCTGACTTTCACCAGTGGGTTTGTTAAAACTAATATACGCAGCTTGTAAACAACTTTCTCCCGTGTTTGCTTTCTATGCACTACGGTTTTTGCCAAAGAATTGTCCCATTTTTTGCAATGCATTGCGTAATATCTCTCTTAAAGTTCATAGTTCAGATTTTTTTACGTTTTTATTACACTGTCCAGAGATAGTGGGGCTGGTGACAATGCAAGTGTTGCATGTGTTCTTTTTTTTGGAACTTCCTGGATGAATCCAGGACAAACGAGGAATTAATCATTGTCTCCAAGTTCCTTCCCCCTTTCGCCAAGCTGGCACTTGAGAAAAGAAATTATGCAATACAAGTACAAAAGAAAAAGATTATCTTGGCAAGCTCTACTGCAAAAATTGGATAAAAAAGAGTTTTATACAAAAGAAAATGTAAAACACGAACTTATTCAAACTTGTGACGGTTTATGCACAGAATATTCAATTCTTTGGAACTTTTATACGTTTCTGTAACGATATGCATTGTTGAAATCAATTTAGAAAATTGTGTTGAATTTATATTTTATTGCACAACACAAATGGAAAGAGAAAGTTAGAAAACTGCAAAAAGTTTAACTTTTTAACCAGAAAAATCAGATTTCTTTGTTAGAAAGAGATAAAGAATAGATAAAGATGTTTTCTCATCTTTTAAAGAGTATTTCCCAAACTTTAAAGCGCACTCCACTTCCTTTCCAAATCAACCGTGCCCTTTGACCCTTAAAATGACATTTTTGGAAACAGACTTCTTTTTAAAGAAGACCTTGAAACCAATCAACACTGTTGTAAACACAAGGCGGCATCCAAGGAGAAAACTAGCCTGAGGAAAACTCACTCGGTTGGGAGGTTACGAATTGAATGTCAATATAAAATATTTACGACCTTTGTGTGAAGTATTCATATTACTTGCTTTATAGGAAATGGTTTAAACTTTTTCAAAACCTTTATCAACCTCGCCACAATAAAGGCAACTATTTTCCGGTAAAGTTGGCAAGAGTCGGGCAATTCTCTGTTTTGATGCATAAAAACAGGCAAATCTGTCCAAGACAGGTTTAATAACAACATTGTCAGCGTCTTTCTAAAACCTACGCAATCACTACACTTTTTCTATAAATAATACAAAACTGAGAAACCTGTTAGCTTTAATCTCATTAATTAAATACTTTTTGTAAACTCTTATACACGTGTGGATTATAAGCCTGTTTTTTAAAGGATTTTGTATTCTGTGACCCTTATAATCTACAAACATTGTTATACAGTAACGGATTCAACTTTAAATAGAATAACCTCTGTCAACTTAAAAAAAGGAGACGGCTAGACAAACTGTAAATATGTGGAAGATTCTTTGAAAAAATGGGGTTTTGATCCCAAAAACTTTCTACGTAAATACACAGACAAAATGGCACAATATTATTATCAATAAGCAAAGCAAGAAATGTGTTGGCTTTCTGATAATTCTGGAATGGGGAATAAAAACGCAGTTAAAGCACAGTTTGTTCACATTGTATCCACAAGTCTGTAGTCCAGACTTTTAAAAAAGAGATCAACAATGTCGTTAGCTTTAATGTGTAAAGAAACTTTTGGAAAAACCTCAAATCCAAAAAGAAAACGTATTAGAAAGTATGTAATGGTTAAAGAACACTTTACAACTGCCTGAGTAGACTTAAAGTATTTTTGTAAAATCCTTTAAGCACTTCTTATAAAACTACTTGATGCCTTTTTTGCAAGCTATTGACTTTTCTCTTTCCACTACCGTCATGAATCCAACCTCATGAATTCAGTATTGTAGAACACATTGTCCAACTTGAAAGAGGTTTTATCAAAGACCGTGTTTTTTAAGCAAATAAAAAGCTGTAAATAAAAACTCATTTTTTTCAAATCACAACTGCTTATACATAATACATTCTGCGATTCCATGAGCTTTCCAAGAAGAAATGTGTTGTCTTAGAGAAATAATTGTTCTTAAACTTTTTTATCTTTTAAAAAACAAAAAGAAAGTAGACGGTGTGCCCTTTGCCCGTAAGGCTTTTGTCATTTTAGCAAAAGCCACGGAGTTTCAAAGAGTTTTTCTCTGAAAAAGAAGAAAAGCCGTTTTGAAAAAGCCAAACCAATTATTTCAGTATTGAAGGGAAAAAAGTATTTTATTAACAAAGTTAAATATAAAACGGTGGATGAATGCTTTGAGTTTTCAAACTTTATCAATTAAAAAGAAATGGCTTTGTTGATTAAAATAACTGGATGGAAACTCGTTGAATTAAAGATCCAAAAGTAAATATTTTTAGAAACAATAAAACCAGCAATATTTTATAAATTGGCCGGAAACAAGGTCTTTAAAAGTCCGAAGTTTTTACTCAATTTTTCTCATTCTGTTTATGTAAAATAAATACGTAGGTGGATAAGCCAACCGTCTCGGTATTTTTATAAAAGTTTTTTTCTGGGAAAAAATAGGTTTTTTTCTTTTCAAACTATTTACATTGACGTGAGCAGTCAATACTGTACAAGTAGTAAATTCTTTGCTCTTGAAAACTTGAAACTTTTAAAAGAATCTAAACAAACACAAACTCTTTTTTGCTGCTTTTCCCTGTTCAAGGGGGAAAAGTAGATGATGCATGAGATTTAACTTTCAATATATCTTTTCAAGTTTAATAAACAAGTGGAATCTATAAAGATAAATTCTATCAAGTGTCAAACGAGCCAATTTTGAAATTTTAAGAATTTATTTCTGACATAATAGCTTTGAGAAAATGTAACATTTAGATTGTCGAAAGCATAAGCAAGTTCCGGGTATATAATCCCAGTGAATATAAAATAGAAAAAATACTACCTCATTTGCAAAATAGTAATCAAACAGGGTATTAAAATATTGATTTACCTGCAATGATTGCATGTTTGATAAGAAGAATTGTGAAATGACAATTTTTAATATAAAATACTGCAGAATAAATATTAATTTTATGCAGACAAAAGTTGTTGCGTGTCTGGTGTCTAGTCTCCACCTTTCTTTGTAAAACTACTCATAAATACACAAATTCAGGGCATCGATTCAATTTTGCTTACATATATGACACGGGCAACGACAAAACCAGGGTTTTTATATGTCACTAAAACACTGTTGGAAAAATTACTCAAAATTTAATATTATTCTGAAATTATTCTAAAATATTTATTCAAACTAAATTATTTATTTTTAAGGTTTCAATTGTTTTCCAACTTAAATCTTAATTCCTAATGGATTTTTTTAACGCGAAAAACTGAAACTGCAATGGTTGAGTAACAATAACTGTGCACAATTTATTTGATTTAGTTTTGCTTTAGCGAACACATTAATTTCCGCATAAAATGAATGAGCGTGTGGATGATTAACAACATCGCATGCGTTCTACTTTTCCAAGTTTATTAACGAGAAAGATACAAAAGATGAAGTTTTGTTTGAATGGTTGTTGTGATAATAATCTATTGTATCATAATACCTGGAACATCACGACATCCCATTCCCCCGTAACATTTTTACGCATTAGTCAAACATCAAAACATGTCAATTGAATTTGAATACATTCTTGGAATATGAATGAGAGATAAAGTTTTCCATATGACAGCACGTGAGGTGTGTAGGTGAAGGTAAAACAGACTTTTTACTTGTGGTAAAATATAGATAATCATCTCATTTTCCTTTCTTTATACGTCATTCTCCCCCAATCAGATGATGAAGATAATCTTCTTTAATTACTAAAAATTACAAATATCGCATGGGCTTTTTAAATTCGGATGATTATGCAATTTTCTACAAGATGCCCACACGTACGTTGTGATCGTGCACGTTCCTACTTTAAATTGTTGTCATTTAAATGACGCATTTAAGCCTCTTTATTTCCACCGGGGAAAAATACAACGCTGTACACTTTCTGCATACAAAAATATTTATGAATTCTTCGAGACTATTTGGCTTGTTAAGTGATTACCATAATGGTTATTTTAGTATGCCCCGCATAACAAATTTCTCCCAAAGTACTGTATTTAAATCCATTCTAGATTGAAGCAATTTTCCAGCCAGACTAGTGTAATGAAATTGAAAGTCAAAGGGCAAGGTCAACCAAAAGGTCTGCAAGTCTCTTTGAGACTTAACTTTCTACAAAGTTTGGATACCTGAGAGACCATAAAGTACTTTTTCTAAAAGAACTTGTTTTGCAAAATATCTTTAATTGCAATAGCTCCCTTGATGCATTAAATTAGAAAAAAACTTAAAAATTAGATTTCAAATGAACACAATTACGTCATTGATGTTATTACGTCTATAGATTTTTTCCGATTGCAAAAAAATCTCATTTAAGTTATGAAGACTTGAATAAGCTACAGAGAAATGATTTTTTTGTAAAGGTTTGTCTTGAAAAGCATTTGTATTCACCATTTTCCAGAGATATTTCCATGTAATATCCCCCTTAAACGTCAAGTTTAATGATCAACAAGCCGTTTTAATTATAAAGTTCAAATTGAAGTTTAATTCAATCAAGTGTCACAGTTCAATGTGTTTTCCTATTTTGAATTGTAAATTAAATATGAAAATGTATTATTAAAACTTTGGATCCGACCTTGCTTGTTCTTTGTGGTTTATTTACATTCAATTTAGTTTCCAACCACGTCTCTGAAAAAGAATACAATTACCAAGTACAAAGCGAAAAGTTTTTCGTGAGTTGCCGACCTAGTTGAACATTTTAGTTTGTAATGCAGGTACAAAAAGCTGTAGCAGATCGTGGCTTTGCAAGCAAAACCTCATAACTTTTTGTATTCTTCTCTTTAAAACGCTATTGCGTCACAAAAGCGAATAAACAAGCGTATCTGTCAGAATGTAAAGACAGTGAATTTTATTTAAAGTTAACTGTCGCAGTGTCAGAGTACATATTGTAACAAAGATGTGAAAAAATACATTTTACGTGGTAATTTTCCCTGCTCATGTTTATCCTTAAATCAAAGTTCGTATACGTGTATACATATACCCACTGGTTTTTTAAACTTGTCCAGAATTTTCCTTAGAATTCTGCTCTTAACTTTAGAAATAAAACAGAAAAGGGTCAACTATCAGTATTCCTTTACAAATCTTGACAATTCTAGCTTGCCGCCTGCTGCTACAAAAAGTCATTCCAAGAAGAAATGTTATTTCCTGTTTGAATCACCTTAAAACGTGCTGCTCTTTTTCAAAAAAAGTAGCACAGTCTTGTTGAAGGTAAATTTCAAAATCTTAGCAAAAAATCCAAAATTGGGATTTTATTTCTATTTTAATTTTTTCCCAGCAATAAAATATTTATTATGATTGAGAAACTCAAGTAATAACCTAATTTATTGGCAGCATACCTACATTTCGTATTTTAGTTGACAGGATTTTTCCTTTGGAATCTTTACAAGTTGAGTTTTCGTACAGGAAAATCCTTTCAAGCATGATCGTAATATTCTTGTCTGGTAGAAAATGCATGACTGGTTGCTACACTCTCGGTAGCCCCAGCAGCAGTATTCAAAATCTTTCAAGACCTTTGCAAGTTTCTTGTGTATTTTCTCGTAATTGCCTTGGATGAAAAGCCAGCTGAAGTTATTGCGTAGTTCCCACTTTAATACATTCATGTCATAAGAAAATTAATGGAAAAGAGTATAAAAGTTGGATTTTTTCAGTGTAATTTTCAAAACAAACCTCCAATCTTTTTTCTACAGAGGGAAAAGTAAAAAGATGTTAATATATCAAAAGTAAAAGTTTATTTTTCTTGTGCTACTCTTCCGCGTCTCCCGTCGATCATCCTGATGTGTACTTAAAAGCAAAACTTATGCATGAGCTGCTCATTGATTCTGTATGAAAAAGAAAATTGATTGAGCTTTATAAAAAGAGATGAATAGTACATTAGAAAATGTACTTTATGGATGTACGCAATGTTTAATTTTTTAGCTAACCAATTCATGCGCTCACATAAACCTAAAACCAATCCATATGTGAGGAAGCATACCAATGACGAAACCACCACTCCAGTACCATAAGGATTGTAATAACATGAATCTATGGAAACGTGTATCACAGTACGGAAATAGATGTTTATTTTACGCAATCGTTCCCTACTAGGCACACTGACCTACAGAATTTACAAATCAATGCATTCTACGATGGAAAATATCGACTCGTTTATGTTTGTCAGGCAAAATTTCGTAAAAATTGGAGATATTTTCTGTTGTTAAGAGTTTATAAGTAGATCAAAGGCATCAGACAAAATTCAGCTTTAAAAATACTTCAATCTTTATTCAAGCTTGCAGAAATATAATACATAATTCTATTTAATTAGCGTAATGCATCTGGTCCCGTGTTAATCTATTTGGTAGCCAGCTAATACCTTTTGAACTTGCTAAAATTCGTGCCCTCTCTCAAAATCCCATTTTCTAGTAGGGATACAAAGGGATTAACTGAACCTATAAACAATGATTTAAGCACTATATGAGCGTACAAAAAATGACACGAGGAAAGGATTTGTTTTCAGAGTCTATGTTATAATAGTAGAAATATTAAATCTAAAATTTTTACGGGTTTTGTTGAAATTGACTTAATTTTGGTGTTTGTTAGCGTTTGGAGTGAATGGTAATGATAATGGTGGTTTCTCAACATCTCTCAAATCAAATAGCCTTGTGTATATTATCGATACGGTTGTTTTACGGTCCACAATTCTCAAAACAAGGATCCTTGTAAATCTTCCTCCGAGGTACAAGTACGACTATCATCATCGTCATCATCGTTTTCCACCATAATGTGATATATCTCTTCCCTGATTCCTTTCCTCTTGGAAAAAAGGCTTAAGATGGATGAATGCAGTTATTGTTTGAAATGAAATGCCATTTCCTGAGTTCTGAGCTACCATAAATCATAATTCCGCAGCTTCTAAGATGACAGATGCTTTAGCATTCCAATGGAAATGGTAGCAGTGAAAGTATGGAAAAGAACAGCTTATAAAATAAAACTGGCAAAATTCATTCTTGTTTTCTTCTCCGAAACAATATTTTTTTGTGAGTTTATACAAAAAATAGAAAACGTCCGTTTTTATCTTTTTCATACGTATCATCGTCGTTATCTGTTTTCATCAAAAGTTTATTTTTTTCCTCTTCCCAAGTCGAAATACCACCCACTTTAGTTTCTTAATGTCGTCTTGTTTTTATGAAAACGTAGTCAAATCACATTATAAATTATTTATTGGAAACTATTTCAAGATAATGATTTTGCAAAGCTACAAAGCAGAGATTCAATTTAAATTGGAGCATTTTTGAATAGCAATAATTTACCCAATTCGTAATAAATGTTGATTACTTGAAAGGAAGGATTTTATTAAAAACTACATAATTTAAAGAAAATCCTTCTTTTCAAGGTTAAAGGAAGACAGATTAATGAAAAGTTGTAATGTTAAACGAAGAATAAAAGCTGCCGGAACTAGAGAGTCTTCAAGAATTTCTATTTCCTACGTTTTTATAACTGTAATTTTGTGTAATCTGAATTTATCCAAGCAAAAAAATAGTGAATTTTTCAGTTTGTTACACAAAGAGCCGAAAGCATTTTTTACGTAATGCACTTACTTAAATTCAGTATAAAATCTAAAAATTACGTGTATATTTAAGGAGAAGCAGTTTTTAAGGATTTTCTATTCAGATAAATTTTACATGCTGACATGCTTCAACAAATCAGTCCCACAAATTTTCTTTAAAAACTCTGCTTTTAATGCAATCCAATCAGAGATTTTTAAAATGAGCAAACTGTCTAGTAAAAAAGAGGATTTGAAAGGGTAGCTTTCTCCGAAGCCTTAAATTATTCAAAGTTATTATGGAAAAGGGCACAATTTTGACAAGATTACGAGCTTAACAATAGGCAGTTCCCTGAAATTTATTCTTTTGTAAAAAAGTAGGTACTTATGCTTTTCAAGTGCATAGTATTTTGTATTTGGATCAATATTACGTAACAACAACTTTCCTTCACATTTCCTCATGCCATTTCATATTTTTACTATTTTCTGTTTTATTGTTGATGTTCATCTCATAACTTGGACCATTTCTATTCTTGCTCGCATTAAGTGGATCGTTTTTAAAAAATAGAAGATTTTGATGGAATAGCTCACTATGAAATTGCATTCATATTAAATTCTACTTTCTCTTCTTTCCCTAACTTGCAATTGAAAAAGTTAGCGTTAGCATAGAATGAGAAAGTTGATTGTGTTGTGCACATAAAAAGGTAAAATTGCTTAAGGGAGACAGAAACGGAGTCTTTCTTTTCTCTCTTTCCCCCGCTCCTTTCACTTTCCTCAATTTCCGTGTGTCTACCTTTCACCATTCACGAAAAAGATATTGTTAGCTTCAAAACTTGCAACAATGAAGGTAGAGGAAAATGGTAGTTATGGAAGAGTTTCGTAGATGCAAAACATTAGAAAGTGATGAATAGGAAATGGCGGAAGATGAGAAGTGTTTTGATTTTTTGCTCTTACGATTTGCAAAAGAACAAAGATTTTTTTTGTTTTGTGCAAGTATAAATGGTCTACTTTCCCCAGTGAAAGAAAACTGCCGACCGTTATTGATATTGTTGTCGTTACTGACAGCAAAAAGCATAGTGGAGAGTCTAAACGAAGACTAATGGTTTATAAATACAACTCCTGCATTACCACAGCATCATCCCTGTAGCATATTCCATTTCAAAATTACATCCAAACCGAAAAACCATTCTTTCACCTTTCATTATTATAAAATCTGGAAAAGTCTACAGTAAAATTACACAATATATTTCGCAAAAAACAAAAGGATTTGTGATTGTGATACATGGCGCTTTAGAGAGGAAGAAAATAGAAAGGGAACTACCCTCCTGTTACATTGCCAGCGGGACAGGTGTGGATGTTTTATTATTGCACGGATGGAATCAAGGTGACACCCATGATATGAAAAATATAAGACTTGTATCATTCAAATAGATTTCATAAAGGCTTCCTGTGTGCCTTTAAAATCCCTGAATAAACATAAAAGACGGAAACCCTAGAGTTTAAACGTAATATACAAGAAAAGCATCAATTTCACATTTTAGGTGAAATATTTCTTTTTTACTTTGTCGCTATTGTATGCTCCTGAGAATATGTTGCGGAACATTTAATGAACTATGTATGACTATGATATGCAACTTCTTTTATATGGGAATGACACCTTTTTTAAATGGGGACTTGAAAAATTATAAATCAGCAGAAAATCACGAGAAATAAGTAAACTTGTTAAAAAATAGAATATTTAAAAATGATTTGGAGTGCTATGCCGTGTGAAATAGAAAAATGATGAAACATCCTCGCCTTTTCTTGATTGCAAACATGTTCCTGTCATTTACAACACAGGTTTTGTTATTATTGCGCAATGATAATGATGGTGATGACGGTAACATAGTTTATATTATTCTCTGAATAACACTTGGATGTCATACATGTGAATTTCATATAAATATTACATGCGAATAACCATTTACGTACGGGATTTTCCAAGAGATAGTTCCATCATCTAAATTCTTCGTTTTATTTTAAGAAGGGGAAAACGAAATTAAAATAGCTTGGTGAAAGTGACGGACTATTCGAAAACATATTTTGCTGAATTTTCTTTTGCGTTGAGGAGCTCAATACAAGAAATATTGAGCGAGAAAGAAGATTTCCTGCTCAAAAAGTGTTTTCTTTTGTGTTCTCTACAGAGCCATTGACATGTCACATTGTCATTACCATCGTCATCATCAACGTTTTTTTATCATCATAATATAAAACAAAGGATTAAAACACAAACAACACGGAATAGAAAATAAAAATAAAACAAACCTTTTTAGTTGCCAACCTGCCAGGCCGTAGTGGATGGAAAGAATTATTTTCCCTAATGAAGGAACAGAGTTGGGAGGGTGATGATAATGATGATGATGTTGGATTTGGGTTTATGTCTTAATAGCGGTAACAGTGACATAACCGGAAAGCACATTAAGCCTTTTTTATTCTTCAGCGGATGTTTGTCTCACATGAGTCGGCAAGTGAAAAGGCTGTGGGAGGTTAGTGATGTGCAATGACTTTGTATTTGATGTGCTCTCTCATGTACACCCGAAACTACTTGACAATAGAGAGGAGAATGAATGAGAGCGTCACATCTTTCAGGAAAGCAACATTTCCTTTTTATACTTTCACCATCTTAAAAGTTTTTATCTTAGAATCCACAATCAGATGAAACTGAAGGGGAAATCAAATGTCTTTTTAGGGCTTACACATAAAAAACAACTTTTTTTCTAATCAAAGTATTTGCTGGGGGAAGGGGGTTCATAGTTTCAGAAAGGGCTACTTTCTTTTGGCAAGCATTTCTTTTCTTTCACTTCAGTCCACACAAACATTTTTAAAATGTAAAATATCATCGCGATTACTACAAAAATTATCAGAACACTCCGCATGAACGTTATATATCTTCTATGGTGCATGGCTAAAACTTGTGTTAGGAAGCAAAAGTGGTTAAAATAGCAAAGCATAAATATTTCTTACTGGTTTTTTAAATACTTACGGTTTTTTTGTCCAAAAAATTGAAATTGGGGACGTTGTTCACTTATGATATCTAACGTGTCACTTGCTCTTTTAATAAGTATGCCCCAGAAAGGGTAAAATGGTACACGTTGGTACTTGCAAGGTACCTTGTTTTAGTTTTTTCAAAAAGTCAGGCTATCAGTAACTTGTAAAGGTTGACGGAACCAAAATAAATTAGATCAACATCCTATTTCATCTTCGTGTTAGAATTTTCTCGGAAACTTTTGTCTTCAACAAGATTCACACTTGACGGAAAGGAAGAAAGGGAAGGCAGGATGGGGAGAAAATGAATTAGTGTGGCCAGATGGGAAGACACTTTCACTTCAGTGTCTTCTTCAAAGAAAGTAGAGAGAGACTTTACAAGTTTAAGATTCTTTCATTATTCTCTGGCTAAGAAAAGGTAAACTGAAGAATGAAGGATCAGTGAAGGAGAAAATGCTTTTTCTAAAAGAGAAAGCACACACGAAGCCTTTTATTTGCTGGGAGCAAGTCAGGCAACAACCAATTTTCAGCTTTTTTTCAACGAAAACTCTTGTTCTGCGTTGATTACACTGATAAGACGTGTACCTACGTGGGCTAAGCCTGCATTATCCTTCTCTGACTTGAGAACAAAAAATATTTTTAGCTTTCTTCCTTCCTCTTTCCTTCTTTCTGTTTTAATACTTTATATTATTAGGTATTTTATAGCAAAACGTGATAAAATGCAACTTTTTTCAAAGAATGAGAGACAAATGAATAAAAATTCTTTCTTTTCTTACCCAAAATAAACCGTCTTTGTTAACGAGATTTCGAAGGAATGAAGGATCGTGATGGTTTGATGAGAAACTATACCACTGCAATGAAACCCTATTTAAGGGACTACTACTCTGGGGGTTTACTTCCTTCCAGTTGAATACTTTACTTGTTTCTAATCTACGCAGTTCTTGGTTCACCCCTGCACTTCAAAAATCCATGTTTGTTCAATCTTATAGAAAGCTTGAAAACTAAAACACATATCTGATTATTATCAAAACGAATTTGAAATAAGTCAATTTTGTACACACTTGCATAATTCGGGTGTAGGACAAGGTATAGCTGATAATGAGATGGTGTGGATCACTTCATTTTTATTTGCTTTGGGGGAAATTGGGAAAGAATCTGCAATTTTTTACATGGAAAGAAGGAAAGAGAGCGAGAAAAAAACTAACTCTTCCTATCTGGCAGTCTATTTTTCAGAGAGGTTCTTATTTCTTCCAACTAGCTTGCTGAATGTCTCGTGAGCGACTGATAGCTCCAGGATGGTTCCACCAGAGTTATATCCCATTTCAAATTTCTGCTTTCCACACATAACCATCAGCACCTGAACCATTGTGCTTCTCCTTTCCTTTTCTTCCGTAGCAATATTAGCAATACGGATGTAGTCAGCATAAACTACCATGATTGAGGAATGATTTCTACCACGACTTTTCCTTTTAAAATTAACAGTATTTGGAGAATTTGTGAATGCGCATGAGATTAAAAAATAAAATCATTTGAGCATAAAACAAGTAAAATAATCTGTAAGATATAATGCGCAGATATATTCTAAATCTATCTTTAACTTTGTTCCTATTTGATCCACTTGTAGTATAGATTGATATCTAAATCATTATTTTTTAAATTAATCTTATACGTAGGCAACTAAATATATTTGGGAATGTGATGTTACAAACATTTGGAAAGAATAAAATGTAACAGAATGGGTTAATGTTAGTGCTTGGCTATTTAAATGATAATTGTTTCCTTTTTTAACAATTGCTCATGATTAGATGTTGCATAACTTAGCCTTAGCCCATTATATGGATGGTCTAATGTGAGAACATGCGAGAGATCAGAAGAGTCTAAAAATTATATCAAAATAACGGATAACAAGTAACAATTTAGTAATAGATGCAATTTATGATGCTAAAATTAGCCCAACATTAATGTTTTTTGTTTAGTTTAGCATAAAACAGCCAACTTTACTAAGGTTGTTGTCTTTTAATAAAATCTCAAGGAAATTTAAGTCTGCTATCAGTAATTAATAGTATATTTGAACTAAAACAGTTTTATTAAATGCAATAATGACTATAGTTTCACTAGATATTTGAATCTTACAGTTAAATCAAATGTATCCCATATTTACTCGTTCCCAATACGCGTTTCGATGATGATCAGAACCACGGCGAACGCGACGTCCAATGGGCTCCATGTCGTTATAACATTTATCGAACACAGAATCAACTACTGAACCGGCTTCTTCTTTAGTCATGTTTCTTACTGCCAATACCGACCGTATTGCCCGGTCCCTTACGCAAATCTGTAAATAATAGATATTTATTAAAGCCTGCTTGCATCTTTTATATTATAGAATTATTTGACTTGTTTGACATAAACAACAAAAGAAAATGTGTATTTTAAACAAGCTCACTTGATGCTGGTCCTTGACATTACCAAGTCTTACAGATCCTTCTAAAAATCCACTAAAGTATCCACAATGGGCAAGATTTGCAGCTCGAATTTCAGAACAAGCCAGATGTTTAACATTAGAAAAGTCTACGTTATGACGACAATAGTCAAACATATGAATCAGCTCATGAGTCAGTGATCCCTGAATGATGTGTTTGTATCGAGCGGTATTTTGGCAAATGACAATCTAATTAAAAACAACAAATATGAACCAAAATTCAATGACCGTTTCTTATTTTTGATTAAAACAATTCTCATAAATTGATTATAAAGTAGAAGGACTCACTTGATTCATGTATGGATCATATCCTCCAGTCACAGAACGGTCGCAGACTTCACAAGAAATATGTCTTCGAATATCGACCTCGCTGAAATTATTAAAATATTATTTAAAATTATTAGTTAGTGTATAGAAGTATTGCATAACAAAGTGTTGGTAAAAATTATACAAAATTTCCTAGTACCATCCAGAAGCTTTTAGTGCGTCAAGCAAAAGTCGTACTAAATGACCTGTAAATTTCAAATTCGCAAATAAATTCCAAAGGTAGCAATCAAAACATTATTCCAAGAATTGATTGATTAATTGCCGATAAAAGCATAACATAAGAACTTACTTTGGTTGATAACTTTCCAAACTTTGTCTTCACATTTCAATTTATCAATAGCTTCCCTTCCTTCACCCCTGAAAAGAATATCACGCCATCTGGATTTATAGGGCACGCCTCCCCTTTCCGGATAGAGAATACGAGAAAGGTCATTATCTGGATACTCAATTTCCGTCGACATGGCATCATCTGATGTTCTATTTTCCTTCGCCTTTTGCAACTCCTTCAACTTCTCCTTCAACTTCTGTGCCACTTTTTCTTTCTCGGCAGCTTCTTTAGCCAATTTCTCCTTCAATTTCTTCTCTTTGCTTTCCCGATCCAATCTATTTAACGCCTCCTCCACACTTTCCGTGCAGTCCACTTTTTTCCAAAAGAAAGGCATTATTTACGGTTAAAATTAGCTAGTTGAGTACCTGAAAAATTAAAGTAGTTTAATTAGTTTAAAAGAAGTAGACTGTAGACCACACTCTTACAGTACCATTAAAGCTTACCTGCTCAGCTGTTGTCACTCATCTAATTAAATTTACATATCGTAATTAACTGGCAATCAACTTTGTAATATCACTCAAAGAACACTTGACTTTTAACTTTGGCAATAATATTTTTTAGAATTACTATTTACTTGCAAACTACTGTCTATTTCACTCCCTAATTGCAGGTAATTAATTAGCAATTACTAAATTTCAGATAACTTTTAACTGTATTTTAAAATGAAAATTTGTTCACAAAAAGATATTAAAAATCCATAAAAATCCAGTAGATTTCTACTTTTATAAATCCACATGTAAATCTGAAAGAAAGTGACTCCCGGTAATATTATCCAGGTCTTATAGTGCCCCACCGCAAAACCAATCCATGCTTTTTATGCCTTCTTTACTTAATTCAACCTCATATCATATGCCTTACAGAATCGTTAAAAATTTCATGATTTCAATTGTCAATTAATTAAAAGTTTAACTTTTGCAACAATTAAAACAGAAAATTAAAACTTCATTTAAATGCGATGTTTCCATTAATTCCGTAACATAACATTCATGTACTTTTACCATAATAAAACAATGTCATTCCTCAAAGACTTTCCGTTATAGGTTTTAAAATTAAACGCAATTAGGTTAAAATATAATTTACTTTAACGATAATGATTTGATCATGTGCTCATCATAGTACATGTCCGTGGTGCATGTACTGCCAAATCCCACAGCCAAAAAGAAGTCTCTATAGATGATTCAGAGTTGAAGGTTATTCCTATCCTTTGAATGCTCACGTTCACATTTCTCCTTCTTCCTCTCCACATTTTGCAACTTTTTTGCACAAGTTCCATCCGACATCCCCGAATTTATTTTGGAATATTTATCATTTCCAGTGAGAATAATATTCAAAGTAAGCAGGTTTTATTGTTAATTTGCCAATTTTCTAAAACTTAATTTTATAATTTTGCATTGTTGAAGTTAATTTTAATTGTAAGTTAAACAATAAAATTTGTTTTGATGTGTAAGGGCACTGCTGGCCGATTGGGGCAAAGATAAGTTATTTCTAAGGGAGCTTGACAAGGTAGTTTAAAACCGGATTCAAAATGTCTTTTTTGTTTGAAACCGGCATGTCAAGATAAAGTTTGAAAGTTTGGTTGTTTATCAATTTAATTTGATGAATTATACAACGTTCATATTTAAATCTCCTTTCCAGTCTTCTTATTTTAAAGTTAGTGTAGATAATTATTTACAAGCAAGTAAAGTTAATACTTCTGTCAAATTGTTAAGGTATTTAAAGAAGAGAGTTCATATTTAATTGGTATTCGTAGTTAAAGTAGTACTGCTATATTATTCGTTAACAATGACTTTTTAGTATGCAATGTATTAATTATATTCAAGTGGGTAATGGTATTGTCAACGTTGCAATTAATCAAATTAACTTCGGCATTCATTTTGGATACATTTAAATGGGAAAGATTAATAATCTGTTTTTATTTATTTTGGTCACCTCAGCTTGCGAAAATATTCAAACATGGCCCAATACAAAATTGTGATGGTACGTCACGGAGAGAGTGAATGGAATCAAAAGAACTTATTTTGTGGGTGGTACGATGCCAACTTAAGTGAAAAGGGTAAGTCCATTAATAACATTTAAATGTATTTTCTCATAAAATTAGATACCTTTTGTTGGAAGTTTATATAATTGAAATATACGGTTAACTTTTAGGAGAAAAAGAAGCCCTGGCAGCCGGTAAGGCTCTCAAGGACGCCAATTACAAATTCGATCTCGCGTTTACTTCTGAGCTCACCCGTGCCCAGAAAACATTGGGCAGCATTCTGGAGCAAATTGGCCAAACCGACTTGCCAGTTAAAAAGACATGGCGCTTGAATGAACGTCATTACGGTGGCTTAACTGGCCTTAACAAAGCCGAAACTGCAGCAAAGTATGGAGAAGCCCAAGTTCAAATCTGGCGTCGTAGCTTCGACGTCCCACCACCTGCAATGGATGAGTCCAACACGTATTACAAAACCATCGTGGAGGATCCTCGTTACGCCAACGGACCTTCCAAGGAGGAATTCCCAATGTTTGAATCTCTCAAGCTCACAATTGAGCGAACACTGCCATTCTGGAATGATACTATTGTTCCAGAAATGAAAGCTGGAAAGAGCATTATAATAGCTGCTCATGGGAACAGTCTTCGAGGCATTGTTAAGCACTTGGACAATATGTCTGATGAAGCAATCATGGGCTTAAATCTCCCAACTGGGATTCCATTCGTGTACGAGTTGGATGCTGACCTCAAGCCCGTTGTTTCAATGAAATTCCTTGGGGATGAGGAGACCGTTAAGAAGGCTATTGAAGCGGTGGCGGCACAAGGAAAAGCTAAGTAGATTTCAACATTGTAAGAATCAGTCAAAAAGTATTTTAAAATTATTATCTAACGGTGGTGTCAACGTATATCAAAGTAATCCGACAAAGTCATTCATTAGTTCAAGTGAACCTCATTTCATTCTCAACAAAAGTATATTTTGTGCTATTTACTTGAAATTCAATCAACGAATTTCTAAAAAATCTATCATACCATGACGGTTAATTAATCTTGTTTAACCGCGTTGTGTTAGTCTGGAAATCTAGAGAACTGATTGTAGGATAAGAATATATAAATATATACAAATTAATAGAAATGTTTAAATTCCAGTGAAGAAGACAAATTGGTGCGGAAAGCTTTAGTTTGAGTAAATCTGTAATATTAGAATAGCTTATGAAAGTTGTGTACTGTTCTTAATTAATGTGATGTTGATGAATAAATGGGAGTTACAAATCACAAAAGTTTATGTTTCTTTTGCAGTATTAAATTATTTAACGTTTCATTATCTTCGCTTTTTATTATAAGAAAGTTTTGGTAACAAAGCACACCGGTATTATGAGCAAAGCATACTAAAAAATAGTTTTAGTCGAAGTATTTTCAAGGTAAAAACGGTATTTTTTGTACCTCTTTATCTTTTTACTACTTAAAAGCTCTTTTATATTGCTTTAAGAAAGTTGAGTTGGAGTTATTTTGTGAGTACGTTTTTCATCATTAAAATCTATGTAAATGGCAGGATTGTTTTTACATTAACAAAAATACTATATTTAGTCAAGTCAACTAAAAAAATAAAATGCGTGATTTCATTCCTAAATATTCTTCTGAGTTAACATCTAGCAGCTCTGCAAACTTTGTCGTAAACTTCGGGGAATGCTTCTCCACATTGATATTTTTTTCTCATCTTCTCATACAATTGATGATCAAACATGTCTTTAAATTCTTCCCGTGTCATGTACGTGTCAGCGTAGAGCATTTGAAATCTGACACAAATTAATAAATTAATTAATTGATATTTAACATGGAATAAGTTCAAATGTTTATTTTACCCACCCTCTGACTTTCCTAACGAATTTCTCCAGCGCTCTTGTCGTACGCAAGGCGTCAAAGTTAGCTGCTTTAGGTACTCCGTATAATCCCACATCGACGTACATCTCCTCTTGGTTTCCATCCGGATGAACGAATCCCGGATCGTTTGGGAGTTTAAATGGGCATAGCCAAACGGGATAAACCTGTAATTATTTTGAAAAATGTTTAGCATTTTTATCCAATTTTATATTTTAAACAATATTGTAATTACTTTAGTTTCGCAATCAAACAACTCAATTGAATCTTTAAGCTGTGCCATAGGTACGAGCATGTCCTGAAGGATGTGCTGAGTTTCATACAAATTTTTCACTGCCGTTGGCTGCGTCAACTTGAGAAGGGACACTTTTGGTGGAATAATCCATCCAAATAAATACCGGAAAATAACATTGTTTCCAAACGGAATGATATCCTGAATTTCCCAAAAAATACTGCGAGAATGTCGATGATAGTAGTCCCGAAGAGGAATGTATTCCATCCCTTTCCCACTCCTAAGAAAACTTTCAACGTGTTTAAAGAACCAGGGTTTGTGCCATAAGCCGATTCGATTAAGCTAACAAAATATTTACCAAAGGGGGTTAACACTTCATTAAATTCATTCATACATCTTTAAACATGATTAGCACTTGAAAGTGTGAATTTAATGAATAAACAAAAGTTCATTGCATTCACCTTTCCTGGCTCTGCAGACGTGACCATATTCCCAACCATGATAACCCACTGATCCCTGTTAAACATAACTGCCTCCACAAATTGATTCCCTTCTTTCTTCATCGACTGCTCTTCAAAAACTGTGATTGCGTGATCAATTGAATGGACTGGGTAGTATTCTAGCTTAACAAATCTTTAAAAATACACAAAAATCGTTTGCATTAAATTCATACGGAAATCTGCGATTTTTTGCAAACGTGCAAAAATGGTAGAAGAAAATCTAACCTGTTTGCAGGAATGATTTTTATTTCTACGGCAGTGAGAAAACCAAGAGTTCCATAAGACCACGGAATTGAGTAAAATAAATCTGAGTTTTTGTCCTATTGCAAAAAACGAGACTTGTTTAAAGTTAAAAATGCACAGCGCTATTCTGAATGAACTTCACATTTTCTTGCAAGTTTTTTACCTTTGAGCAGAAGATAACTTGTCCATCAGCAAGAACCAGTTCATATGAAATGCAGATATGCTGGAAAAGACCGTGTTTGTGTGAAGAAGTTTCAATTCCAGTTCCCATAACCAACCCACCTTTAGTTTTGCATGTGCGAAAAAAGAAAAAGCATTACGTAATTTATGCAATAAAACGCAATGATGGATGGCTCGTGTTTGGAAGTAAGACTTTTCTCACCAACTGTGAGGTCATCCAACTCAGGAAGCACCGGAATAGTCCAGCCTAACGGTTCTAATGTTGCCGTTAACTGACCCATTGTGACTAGAGGTTCAACTCTTACCACCTAAAAATAAGTTTTTATAGAGTTCAAGTGTAAGATAATTTGGGAAAACAATGCAAAAATAGATACAGAGACATGCAATGGGTGTGTTGTAGATTTGCAAACCTGTCGATGAACGTCAATATCAAGGATGTCAACAAGATTAACTTTCACGTTAAAATGTGTTGATTTATATTTGGGTACGCGGAATGACATAACTTGCCACCCGGGTCGTGCAGTACACATCGGAGTTTTCCGCCCAAGGAAATTCCATTCTTTGACCTGGATTCCATTTTTAAAAACCATTAACAACTATTTATTACGATTTAAACGATTTAATCAGTGTTTAGTTTGGCCTCGACTCGTGCAATAAGGTTTGCAAGATGCCCCAATGAAAAGCTTATCTTATCTTTGTGTACAGATTCACAACGTGACGAACTTTTCGCATGCTATGAGCTCATATATTTACCAATTTAAAAATAAATCTTGTAAGTTGTACCTGCTTCTGAACATCTGCAACTTTCTTATCATGCTGCTTAGGAGCGGATTGGAACTGGAAGACAATCCAGTTCCTGAAGTAGGCAAAAACGTCATAGACAAGACTTGCAGGTAACAAAAAGAAACAAACCAGCACCCACCGGTAATTAATTAAAACGTGTTCAATTAACTGATTCACAAGTGTAGCAACTCCCATTTTTTCAAACCTTAAAGAAAAATTTCTTTAAAAAAGAGCACTTTAACGGATGGAATTTTTAAAAAACCTTGAAAAAGGAATGCCAAGTAAGAACCCTGTGGCGTGTGAGGTTAGATATTTATATAAGCTTTAGATTTACGTAATCATAAATAATAAAACATGGCTCGGATGTGATTTCGGCAGGCGCCGGTTTGAATATTGCAGAACTGGAAGAAATAGGAGGAACTTTATTTAAATTTGCAGCAGCAATACAGCCACTGGCAAAAAACTATCAAAGACTGTTCTTTTCAGGAGTCCGCAACCTATTCAAGTTATGTACTTTGAGACTGTTGGGACAGCACCAATAGACTATGCTAGACATCCTGTTATTTTGTAGATTATGATGACGATGTCGATGATGATTTTTTTGATGGTGATGACTTTGTAGTTGACAATATTGTCGTGGTTTCTTATTCTAACCAGTGTTTCAATAGTTCCCTCATACATTTATATCATTTACACCTTTTTTTAAACCTACTGGAGAACATTTTTTCCTCTCACATGGACTACTGGAGCTCTCTCGGCTGGATATAAAAAGGTTTATAATGGGAAAAGGGGAAAAAGCTGCAATGTAATGATATATTGCAGGGGAAAGGGTATGAGAAAATACGGTTGGGTTTGGCTATATCGACTTCTTCACTCTCTTATATAATGGCCACTGGCTTTGAGATGGGATATTATTGGGAGTGGAGTGTATTCAAAAAACACTACTGATGGGATACTGCACATGAAATATTTGGCTGGGCAGTTTATAACAGTTTTTTGCTTCATGTGGCTACTTTATTCAGCTTTTGAACGAACAAGCTCCCCAGTTCCCATTTACTCAGCGTTTTCTATTACATAAATCAAAAAGGTTTAAAAAACTGTACTTTAAAACTCATAAGAAAATGCTGAGATGACTAAAAACTGTTGAGTAATGGAGATTTTAAACTGTGAGGATCATTGGATCATCTCTCATGGATCTGCATGCATAATTGTCTACTTTAATGTCATTATCAGCATTAATGTTGGTCAAATAAAGCTATTTATTATTTTTGGTTATCTGAGCAAGATAAGGTGAAACATTGTTGCAAACATCTGGCAGCACTTCACACGGCGCAAGTCTTTTTCACAAAATATTTCAGTAAATAAAAGCGCTGAAGTGGGAGACTCCATAAAAAATTAATCTTAATCACTGTCAACCATAAAATGTTGGAATGTTGCTTTGCTCTGTGCTTAATAGTGACAAATGAAGCGAAATTTATTTTAATTCATTCAAGACTTGATGACGAATAACTGATACGGCTCGTGTGTTTCAGTTTTATAAAACAGCGTTAAGTATGTGAGCTCATGGAAAAGTTAGTTAAATGAATTCATTTATTGTAATTTATTCTGTCGTCATTTCCTCTTTATATCTACGCTTTTCACGATTTCTTAACTGTTTTTAAATATTTAGTTTCAACAAGCCAATAAATAATTTATTCTTTATAAATTGTCAACGTCAATGTTTTCTTGGAGACTAGATGACCCTTCTATCCTCATCGTTTCCAGGTTCTCTAAAGTTTCCTCCACAACAGTATTTATGCCCATGAACTCCGCAGAGTAAATGTTTGTTTCTGTGGGACTCGTGACTAGAAGTTGAGCTTTGTATATGCCGTCCACACTGAAATCTGTTACTTGAAGGGATTTTCCACCTTCGGATGTAAATTGATGTGCTAAATTCCATCCAGAAAGACCCTTTCGTTTAAAAAATAGTAAAAACAGTAGTAAAAACTTAATTATAGTGAAAAATTCCATTGTATTTAAAATCCCATAAAGCTTCTTTCCTACCTGGTATTTATAAACTTGTACATTATCCGTAATAGAATCGGAGAGGATGTACGTAACAATCTCATTTGAGCGCTTTAACCACTGCAATTTCACATCTATGGGGTGATTAACTTCTATCGTTTGCAGTTTTTTGAACTCTTGCATAACTTCTGAATATCTTTAACGTTAACAAAAAGGAAAATAACAAACATAGAATAAGTATTATTGCGAAATTTTTAAAATGCTGGGTTACCTGTAGATAAAGACGGATCCTTTATAATCAGTTTTCCGGAGTGTTCCAGACGCCACAGCGAGGAAAATCTTCCCCTCGCTGGTTGAAATAGAATCAAGGCTTACAACGTTAAAAACCGGGAGACAATGCTGCTTTGAAAATGTTATCGGAGCGTTTTTCACGTTACCCCAAATCTCCAAGAGTCCTTCAGGTTGTCCGTCGCTACTTCTTGTCAATATTCCCAACAGGGTTTTGTCTGAAGCTCGTACTGATGTAGTCTAGAAAAAAACAAATTGTTATTAGCAAACTTTAAGTACAAAAATAATTCATCTTTTTGAGATTCAACGAACCATGCTTGGAGAATCAAAGTTGATTTCTTGAACAGATTCCAACTCTCCAGATAGCCTATTCAAGCAAAACATTTTCACAGCGTTGTCCACCTCTTCATTTGTTTCCATCGTCGCTAAAACGCAGTCTGTGACGCCGTCTTTAGATTCCACTGAAAATGATCGTAATGATTTAAATCCATTGCTGTAAATGATTTGCGAAATTGCCGGACGAGATCTTGAAGTTCCACTGTCGACCGTCTTTAGCACAAAAGCTTTGCTGAACTTATCTATTTTGTTAAATCATGCATAAAATTAATTAAATACTTAATTAAAGTTTAATTTCAAAATATCTCATTTTGCCCCAGTGCAACAATTGCTTACCTTCAGCTTTATTAACTTCAAAATTCTGAACAGAAGCTATTTTTTCTAAGGAAGTACTTGCAGGTCGCCCGGCTTCACTATTCACTGCAAACACGAACATGTGCTCCTGTCCGCTTCCCAGTTCAGCAACGTCAGTTACAATCCCATCCAGTTCTAAAAATTTTAATTGCAATAACAATTTAGTCTTAATACTTTTAAATTACTGTTCAACTTACGAACGCGATTTCCAATTTGTAGCTGATAATAATCCACAGCAGGACTGTATGACCACCAATTTTCGGTTGTAGTTTGCTGAGACTTTTTAAACCCAATTGCCAGCGCTTGGTAGCCAACCTTATTGATTACTTTTACATAAGACGAAGGCACTTGGATGGTTTGCGTCAGAACAAAATGCTCCAGGAACATTGCTCTCTCTAAAATAATTTACAATTTTTCCATAACAAAGGTTTAAGGATACTTTTTTTCAAAAGTTTTACTTACTTTCTGAAACGCGTAACATTTTGTTAGCAACATTGAGCAATTTTTGGTATTGCTCAGCTCCATTAAAACTAGTGTTTGTTATTTGATCATGCGCCCTCGAAAATCTTCCCATCATTTCCCTGACATCATGACCTTGAAGTAGTGACTCCGTCGTGATTTCATTTAGAACTACAGGAGAGTTAAATTCCGTCTTTCCTTTGATTCGGATTGGCGTCTCGCTTCGGTCATTTCTAAACACCTGTAGATTATTTAACATTTTAGTTTACCTACTCAAACTCAACTAATATTTTCACGTACAAAATTGTCAACTGATTGCTGAACATTAATCCCATTTAAAGTTCCTTTAATTATTAATCCGCCAGGAGCTGTAAGCGCCGGAGCTAGTGATTGGTCATCTCCATGAACAATAGTAATCTCTCCAAAGATTTCTTGGTCCAAGTCTGTCGTGAGGACGTTATCCACGTCGTATTTTACCCCGTCAACTAAACCATCCACTCTATTTGGATTAAAAATTAAATTGAGAAGTTCAATAATCCCACTACTTATTAATAAGAATATAATTTACTTACTTCACGTTATTTACAGTTTGCAAAGAAGCAAACTGTACAGGTCCGTTAATAACCTGATCTCCACTGCGCTTAACAGCGTTGTTATTCCACTCTCCCAGGTTAACTCCATCGATTACCGTTTCCGGGGTGATCACGATTGTCTTCGCATGTATGTTTTTAACTCCCTTTTTAGAAGTAACTTGATTTGGTCCTGATATCGTCATCAAATCTTGCAACCTTTTCGAATTTATTGTTGTGCCTTCTTTCGCATTTAAATTCACTGTTTGCAAACTGTTCACTCTCAAAGGTCCACGAATAACTTGATCTTGACTGTATCTCAAAACAGAATTGTAAAAGGTTTTAATATCCACTCCGTTGAACTTTCCGTTATCAACCGTTAATGATTTAGTGGAGAGGGAATCCATTTGATTGACATTATGCAAAACAACACTTCCTTTCCATTCCTGATTACGCGTTTTGCTTGCGTAGTTCTTTTCAAATTCATTCAGATCTCTTCCATTCATCTTCGCAGATTGCATTTCCCCACCCCGTTGCAAAACTAACTTTGAAAACTGCACTGGCCCTTGAATCATCACGTCCTTATCTCTGAACCAAACACTTTCCAAAATATTATTCCAATCGTGACCGTTAAATACAGAGTCAAACTGGGGCTCCAGTTCCAAAACCATATTTCCATTTACAACTAAACTTGAACCACTTGGTTGATTATGATCTAAATGGAGTAGTTCTGCAAAGTTTGTAATGTCAAAGTTCGGAATTTTCCGGACGGTCATATCCCCATTTACAGTGAAGCCTTGCATAAAATCTTTCTTTCCCGATATTGTCTGCATTTCCGGGCTTGATTTTAAAAGCACGTCTCTCCGCAAATTAACCCCGTTAACTGTGGCTTCATCTGCAGTGGCTATTCCTGACATGGCTTGTGCAGGATTCAAAAAAATAACTTTTCCGTTGAATGTTTCATCTGAATCAATTCGAACTACTTCGGAAGAGAGAGTTTCCACGTCAATGTTGTTGACAGTTTGAGCTTTCACATTGTTTCCCGTAATTGGCCCTAGAAATTGCACTTTTGTCGTTATCACCTGATTGGTTCTATCCAGCAGCCATGTTTGACCCCACTCCAGTTCCGTGATTCCGTTTACCCACCCAGCGTATTCAAACCGATCGATTTTAGCTCCTTTTTGGAAAATAAGCTGATTTGCATTCAGTACCGTTATTTCTTTACTGTTCTTTAAAACGATATGGTTAAAAATGGAGTTTACATCGGAGGAAGCAAATGATCCTTGGACCTTCGCGTCTTTCGTTATGATCTCTGAGAAAGAGTAATCAGCAAGGACAGTCTGTTCTTTAAATTCTTCCCCAGTCCGAAGCGTGTCCCTTAGTTCGTGATCAAAGTTTATTCCGTTAATTAAATCAGCATGCATCACGCCAACAACAGAAGCCCCTCCAAGGATTTTCAACGGTTCTCTAAAGAAGCTGTCAATGTGAACTTCTTGATTACCCTTTTTAAAAAGAAGATTGTCAAATAGGATCCCATTCAAAATAGAATTGGGACAATTTGCTTGATTAACTTTAAGTAAGTGCTTGAAAGCCAACTTTTGCGAAATTGTTTGATCTACGCCATCTAAAACCATGTTGGGCAAAACACGGAAAAAATCTTCTCCTCCTTCCCTCCTCCCGAAGAGGGCCTGAGCTCTCACGTTTTTCTTGATTTTAACATTTGAAAACGTCTTTTCTCCACTCACGATAACCTCCTCGGCTTCACTGTTAACAACCCATTGACTTGGCTTAACCCCGTCCACAAATCCAAGGATTTCAGTGTTTCCTTTCACTTCCAAATCTTCAAAGTTTAAATCACACAAACCAGGTAGCATCACATTGTCCAGTGGCGCGATTCCTCTTAAGGTCTTTAAAACGTTGTTGTTTCCTTGTTGGAAGGATTCGCTCACATCTAAGCTATCCACGAGTGTGATACTTTTTGTGGAAGACAATTTCCCTCGAATTGTGTTCTGATCTAGTTGAATATTCACTACTTCCGACCAACTGGACAAGGATATCCCATCCACACGCTCGTTTGCTTCGACGTCTTTTGTGAACATTATAGACTTTGCACTTTTCTGCTTTAAATGCTGCACTTCTTCAGAGTTTGCGAAAAGAATTTGCAGTTTTCCATCGGAAACTTGGACATTGTTGATATTTCTATTAAATATTGATTAAATTTACATTTAAATCAAAAAGTTATTTAAATAAAGTCATAATTTTTATTTTCCTTACTTATCCACAAGCAAATCCTTAATTGATGTGCTTCCTTTGATTTGCAATTCTTGTATTTGATAGTTTCCATCGCTTACGTGAATGAAATCCCGGGATAAATCAAAGTTCTCATTTATTCTCTGATTGGAAGGGTTCAGCTCTTGAATTTCCATCCATTCAAAATGTGCAGGGCCTGTTTAATAACGGCGTATCATAATTAACAATTTTTAAATTACTGTTTTCAAGCAATTAATTAAAATTAAGTTAATAGCAAACCTATAAAAGTCTGCTCCACTTTGCCCCGTGTGTAAAAAGCATTATCATAAAGAGACTGAACAAGAATATTGTTCAACGTGGATGCATCAGCTTTTTGCACTTGAACAGATTTAAAATGCTTTTTCGACTTGATATGACCATTTGTTAAAGTTACCGCATCAAAGAAATAGAAAGCCAAGTCTTTATCGTTGAGTTTACGAGTATACAGGTTCTCTACTTTTGATCCAGTTAATTGCATAACAGTTTCTAAAAAATATTAAACATTAGTAATTAAAATTAAGCTATTTAATTTAATTACATACCTGGAAAGGTTTGATTTCCCACAGCCAATAAAAAGTTCGGATGTGTAAATGAAAGCCCCGCAAATTCTTCTGTGACTTTGACTTCCTCTTCAACAAAAACATCCGATCGGAACTCATTTCTTCCTGTAAAAACCTGGTGTCCTGTGGGTTTCTTCAAGGCGTAGTCAGATATTGAACGGCCGTTTAAAGTGAGAACGTTTAGGTCTACAATAATAAATTCAGATTAATTATTTTATTCTAGATTGATAAATATATTGCCTTGTGTAAATACCTTGAGCAGCTACAGTCGTAGTTTTGATTGTTCTGAGACTTTCCGGCTTATCAAGAAACACTATGTTATCCAGATACTCGGAAACTTTTAAAGACGACAGGGTTTGTACTTGCAAATGATGAATTTGTAATGTTGGGTTTGAATACTGGAAACTCTTGAAGTTGATGCTTGCTAAGATAATAAATTATGTTAATTTCTAAATTGTCCTTAATTATTTTAAAATTTAATTATACCTGACACTGTCTGATCTTTATTTAGCCATACAACCTGGCCCATTCTTGTATTAACGGTTTGCAGCTTTAAACCCAGATTTTGAAACCGTCTTTCATTAAGAGTCATTGTAACAAACTCGTGTTCCCCCAGACTCCTTCCTTTGCCCAGTTTTAAAGCCTAAAATAATGTCATTCAATAAGTTGCGTAATCTCTTGACTATTTTTTAAACTAATTTAGCTTACTTGAGATTTTAACTCGTTGATCTTAACTCCTTTTTGAAAGGTAACAGTTCCTTTAATGGAAACATTCTCGTCAGTAATTTTTGGCGATGAATTAATCTCATTTTCAATTTGTTCAAGGTTTTTGCTTTCCAAAGTTTTGTTTGCGTTTTGGCACCACTCCGTCACAGAATTTATTAATTTTCGGTGTTCATTTCGATTCTCAAAGTTAACTGCAAACATTCCGTTCTGAACCCCTTTTGAGGTGCTTGACACAACTAAAAACAAAATTATGATTTACTAAAGATAAAAACATTTAAAATCATTTAAAAACTAACCAATATAGGGTTTATCATTTAAGGTAAGTTTCCTAAGATTTAAGGAAAAAGGGGACACTTGTTCAGTCTTGTATTTCATCGAATGCGTTTCAATAAACGTCCATCCATTGTATTGAAACATGCGAATCCCATGTGCATCCGCCAAAGTGAAGAAAAACTTTTTTCCAAGCTTTAAATCGGAAAATAAATGAATAAATGGAGTTCTCATATTACATCTTTTTTACACGTGTTATTTTGTTATTTACCTTTACAGGTAGGAATTGCATGGCTCCGTAAGAAAAGAAACTTTTAAAGGGCATAAACCGTAATTGACCGAATTTCATAATGGTAGAGCGGACCCAGTAATTGGACTTTCCGTTTTCATCTGCATAATACGATATTCTCATAAAATTGTTCCTTATTCAAGTTGAAAATATTGAATCTACCTTGTTTGCAATTATTCGCAATCCCAATAAAATGCTCAGTCCTCCTTTCATCCGCGCTTTGAAATGTAAAATGGCGAATATCTTTTGCTCCATACGTTCTAATCTTCTGGAAGGATACAAAGCGGGACTCGCTATGTTGAAATTTAAAAATTTCCGAGCGGATGGCAGTTGAACCTGTTAATTTACATGTAAGTAATTAACTAAATAATTAATTAGTGATTTTATTTTGATTAGTACTTGGGTACCTGTGTCATCTTGGTAATTAGCTACAGCCAGGTAATCATGAGAGAACATAGCAAAATGGTTAATCCGCTGGGGGTTGGATGCCGGTAAATCCGAGACAAAATCAAAGTATCCACCTTGCCACCTGTAACACTTCACCTGGACGTTGTAGGTAGTTCCAGTTTCTGTTTCCATCTTGGAAGGCGCAATCGCAAGGAACATTTCGCTGGCTTCTTTGCCCATTCCACCCATTCCACGCCTACGTTTAGAAAAGAACATTTTATTACACTATCTCATCAAAACACTATCAGTTTCCTTTTCATCTTCTCACCAAAAGGAGCTGCTTTGGGCAAAAGGTAAGTGAATTTTTTGCGTGTAGTCGAAAGTCTTATTTCCAAAGTTTATCCTGTACAGGGTGGACCCCGTGTTTATTGCGTTGTCTGAAGGATCATGGGCCACTGTTGTAAACGCGTAGGATTCCCCTTTGATTTTTATTATTTCTACGGAAATTGCTTCCGGGGCTTCCGTTTTGAACAGAGGGGTTTGCTTTAAATTCTGTAAAGTACAGTATAATTTAATAATAGTTAGATTTATCATTTTAACGACACATTTTTGCAATTTTTCTTACCTTATCGTCCAATTGGTGAATCATCAAAAATTTCTTGTCCTCTGAGTTTTCCAGTGATATTACATAACTTTTGTTCTCAAATTCTTGACAATTAATATCCGTTGCCACTCGAGTATCATAGTATTGAGAAGACGCTCTGTTCACATCGTTTATGACAAACGTCCCTTCTGCAATTAATTAAATAGTTAATACTTATTAGAGAACATAATTTAATAAATAACTTACCCGTGTCAAAATTAGTTGTTTTCCGTCTTTGCCTTGGCACTTGGCTGAACTTGTTTGTGGCAAAAATAACATCTCGCTTCCGTCTCCAATGACCATTTTCACTTGTACTATTTTTGCTATAATCATCCGCAGTTGAGTCTTCGGACAAAAAGTGAATTTCTGAAGCAGTTTGTCTATAACTGATTATGTGTCTCTCTAAAGTATTTTTCATTTTTTGTGTCAGGTCAAGATCAGGTGGAATAGACTTAGCCCTTTCGGCTAATCGCAACCCTTCAACTTTGGTAAACCCACCACCATTACTTAAATAATTAACTAATTTATTGTCAACATTTATTGAGCTAGTTCTAAAGCTGCCAGCAGCAGGTAAATAAGAGAAAGCTGTGAAAACTAACAAAGCGTAAAGGAATGGAACACTGTTTTGGAACTGAAGCCATTTCACAATTTTTAGTTTCGCTTTCTTTCCAATTAATCGCCTAATTCGAGAAAGAAAACAACACATTTCAAACAGAAGTGTATGTAATTGCAAACTAGCTTAAAAGCTTCCAGGCTATTCTTGGGAATTGCAAGGTCATTCTTTAGACTTGATCAATTCAACGATTTAAATTAAATTCATAGAAAAATTAACAAAATTTAGATACAAGTAGTTGTAGTTTCAAAATGTCCCTTCCCAGTAGTTGCATTCTTAAAGCGGCATGACACTATGAGGAAAGCCTTATTAGGAGCAGCTCAACTTGAACTTCAAAAATGGGGCGCATAAGCAAAAATCAATCAGTGCCCATCATACCAACGAATCATTCTTTGGATTGGATTTTAGAAAAAAATGCAAAGTAGGCTAATTACTGATAAAAATCATACAATCATACAAGATAGCCTTATCGCTTACAATCATCCTTTCTACTTGCATGGTTGTTGCAAGGGAATATTCTGGAGATAAAAAGGGATAATTTCTTCCTCGTAGCTGCTTACAAGTAAACTTTAGAGTTTTTGTGTTTTACGGCAAATGTATGGCTTTTTATGGAAGGTATTCTATGTGACGGAATAGTAAGCTGTGTTGTTACCCCTTTTTATGGAAATTTCATTAAAACAAAGCAAAATTAAGCAAATGGGCATCCGTTGTTGGCAATAAAAATCACAAGTTTAACCAAGCGTTTAAAGCAATAAAGATAAAGTCCAAATACAACGACATCTGCGCAGCTGCATGACAAATTTAGATGTTAACAGGATATTAACTGGAAAATTTTAAGATTCTAAACCTATAAGTTTGCATCCTGTAGTTTACTTTAGATTCAGCAACATACACGCTTGTTCAAATCTCTCCATCATGCCATTAATGTGAAAAATAAATAACTGTAAACAATCCAATATTTTTTTACTAATTACCTAATAGGTACATATTCATTCACATATCCAATATTTTTAACATGCTTGTGAAAGGATTTAGTTTATTTATAAAAAACTAGCGGAACAAGCAAAAAGGGCGATGAACATGTTTTTAAAGGTTTATAGAGTAAGCTATGTTCAATACCTTTCCTATTTACTCTTAAATTCAACATCTTTGATAAGAAAATCGAAGGAAAGGAGAAGCGAAGTAAATGAAGTAAATGATTTCTTGGAAGTTGATAATGATGTATGGATTATGGTGAAGAAAGAGTAATCTGTAACTTGATCCTTGTTCAGATTATTACTCCTTATGTGAATAATCTTCAACAAGTCATAGCTCATTAGATATATATAAAAAGCATACTGGACAAGAAAGCACATTTCTCTCTGTTGGTTTTACTTTATCAATTTTTCAATTCCCAACTTGTTAAGGAGATTTGTAGTGTAATTAGATGTGCCGGTGGAATTAGCATCTGTCTGCCCAAAGCTTAATGACATTCTACATGTCGAACTCTAAATAAGCAAAATTGGTGTACATTTTTTAAACTATGAATATTATGCAGAATGGTCGTAACTCGTGTAAAATATTTCTGGAAAGTATTATAAAAATGAACATTTGCAGAAACTATTTGGCAGTCAACACAATAACGTGACATTTTTGCAGCTTTTTTTGCACATCTACAAATTGTTCTTTGTGAAAATCTATAAAATTTTATGAAGTTATTGTTCTGCTTTTGCGATGGGGTTCTAGTCTTTGTTCTGCGTTAGTTGTTTATAAATAAACGTGTTTAAAGGAAGAGGTGAGCGTGAATTCTAACGGATTCGTGTTTCTTGCCAATTTCAACAAATCCTCAGAAAATCAAAGCAAGCGTCAAAATGGTAATTCTTACGGTTTAAACATTTACAAGAAATAATGTGCTGAAGATTAAATATGTGAATAATTATTTAAGAACTTTTTCAACTTCGGAGGTTCGCCCCAAATTGAGATCTTACTTGATGGAGAAGACACTCGAAAAACTGCACTGGCTAGGACAAGTGAAGGAAAGATGGAACCTTGTTTGTTGTATTATGACGGAGAAACCGTATCTGGCAAGGTAAAACATCAAATCACAAGTTTCATCATAACCGGAGTGTTTTAATACTTTCATTGTGATATCCAGGTTAAAATTACTCATCACAAACCTGGATCTAAATTTGAACATCAAGGGATTCGAGTAGAGCTTATCGGACAAATTGAACTTTATTACGATCGCAATACTTTCTGTACATTTTTATCCTTGTACAAGGACCTGGCTAGACCTGGAGACTTGCTGCACCATCAAGTGTACAACTTTGAGTTTGTTAATGTTGAAAAGCGCCATGAATCATATATTGGAATTAACTGCAGGCTGCGGTATTTAAATAACAGTACAACTTTAAGTTTTATCTTATTTAATTAAATCACTTGATGATACTTCTCGCAGGTATTTTATCAAAGTTTCAATTTTGAGGAGAATGTCATCGGATGTTACAAAAGAAAGGGATTTTGTAGTGCACACAGTCTCACAGTACCCCGATTTGAACGACAGTATAAAGATGGAAGTTGGGATTGAGGATTGCCTCCACATTGAGTTTGAATACAACAGGTCAATGTATCACTTGAATGATGTGATTATCGGCAAGATTTACTTTCTTCTTGTTCGAATAAAGATTAAACACATGGAAATTGGTATTATCAGAAAGGAGAGTGCTGGATCTGGTAAATTAATAGTTTGGAAGAAATTTCTCAATAATTTTTGATTGAACTTGTTTGAATTCTGATTTTAATTAGGCCAACATTGCTTAGCTGAAAGCGAAACAATTGCCCGGTTTGAAATAATGGATGGAGCACCCGTTCGTGGAGAAAGCATTCCGATTCGAGTATTTCTGGCGGGTTATGATTTAACTCCTACTTATCGAGATGTGAATCGAAAGTTTTCTGTTCGCTATTACGTAAGCGGTTAAAATATTTACTTTTAGAATATATTGATGGGACATTATTTTAATGCGATTTTGTTGAAACAGTTAAATCTGGTCCTGGTTGACGAAGAAGACAGAAGATATTTCAAACAGCAGGTTAGTATGAAAGTTTTAGAAATTTTCTTATTAAAAAAGTAACAATTAAAAGCATTATTTATGAATAGGAAATCATTCTTTGGAGGAAAGCTGAGAATCCAAAGAAAACGTTTCAAGCTACGCTTCAGCAACAGTTTAAAGAAATGCAAAATCCAAATGTTCAATTTTCCCCAAGCGAGCAAACTATTTCGGTTACGTCATCACAAAAAATAGATCATGGCTCCAGTACACTTCATGTCAGAGACGAAGAAAGTAATGGGGTTGACGAAGTTGCTGAGGCACTGGGCAGTACACTTAAAATTCATGATGATAAGTTAAAGGAAGAAGGTGTAGAAGTTGAAGAAAATCAAGTGCAAGGTTGGTGATGTGCATTTTGAATTTAAAATTTTATTTTATGTTGAGATTGGCTTTTATTATATATTTCAGGAACAGGAGAAAATGGAACTAATCACGATGAAAAGGAAGAAAGCTTCAGTGAAGTTGAAATAAATTAAATTATAATATATTATAATTTATTGTCAACGTTGTTTTAAATTAAACTCTTTATAACAATTGTATGGATTTGAATTGAAACTAAAGCTTTATTATGGAGATACTTTTATAATTTTATTCTAGTCTAATAGTTAGTTTAATTTAAGTAGTATAATCCTTAGGATGTTTTGTTTTAAAGAAAGCCAAATATATTTTGACAAAAAGTGCACCAGTGGTTGTTTCACTATAATTGATATACTGATCAATCGTGTAATTCATGGAATTGCACAACCTTCTATTTTCTTCCCATAGATATTGTTGCTGATGTTGTAGGTGGCGTCGTAGGTGTACTAACAAGTTTCTTTAATTGAGCTGTCTGGGTCTGTAGGTCACTAACCTTATACTCAAGCTTTATCAGAGTAGTATTTAGGGCTATAAAATCATATTTGTACAAAAACCAAAAATAATTAAATGAAATTTTAAATAAGTAAAGTTCTATAAAATCAAACGTAATTAAATACATCCAAAATATGCTCACCCGTTCCCTGCAAAAATGAGACGTTAGTTTTTAAATAGAATAAATAATCAATTTAATTAAAAATTATGTTTGCTTACAACTGCACTAGTGTGATTGTTTATTTTATCCGGATTGATTGACTTTTTACATCCAACTTCAGATTTCATCATCAACATGCAGTATCTTGGCACATTTGCAAATTTTGGTTTCCCTGGAAGGAGGTCATCGCAGTCTACCTTGCATGCTTCGGCAACTGAAAATATTTAAACGTTTGTGCATAATATTCAACCACAAATAAATCCAGACTGATTATGTATTTTTAAAAACCAAACTTACGGTAATTGCGGAGTACAGCATCACAATGACTGCAAATTAGGCTGCAGATTACGAGCAAATTAAGAATCTTAGCTCCACCCATGGCAAATTGTAAAGCTTTTCCGGGAGTAGAAGAGAATGAAAATTTCCTTTATTTCTCTGCTTCTGTAACAATATTTGCTAAAGATTGTTCCAAACGCTCAAGTTTGTTTGATACCAACTTTGTGAGCTGACGCAGTATTTATAGTACCGCCGAGCTCAAGCCATTTTTTAAACTAACAAGTAATGGTTTTAGAAATCGTGACAATGACTTTGTCACAGTAGTGAGAGCCAATGGATTTAACACTTCAAATCTAATCAATAGGTTATGCCCGAAATGCACATGGAGTTTTAAATTATAACAAAAATATCAGATATTTGTAATTTAGGTCATTTTGATATCGAATGCATTAGGAATTGGAATTTCAGGCACAAGATGCTCTTTCACTTCATGAAAAGTAGTGTATCAAATGTGAAATTTTTCGCAGATTGTGATCATATTCAAAAGAAAATGTCTTTTCAGTGTATTTTATGGTCTAAGGATTATGAATTTGATTTTATGATTAAATTAATTGCTAGACAGTATGAAACGAAATTTGTTTGGTTTACAATGCTTTAAGGAAACAGATTTTATTTCTCATTTACATTACTTTCCAATGAAAAGCTTTATAATAGATTTGATAAGTTCTGGATCTGCAGTTATATTTTTTGCCTTTCGTGTATCGGTCAATAGCTTCTCAAAGTCAGCTTGTAGATTTGCCTTCTGTGGTTGTAGTTGGGGGTTCGGTGGTTGTAGTTGGGGGTGGGTTCCTGCACTTGATTTGATGTTTAGCAAACAAACAAAATAACGGGACAGTAGTTACAATAGGGTTACCACTGTAATCGCAATCAACTTGACATAAACTGTAAACTGGAAGACATGAATCACAATTTTAATTTTAACAAATACCGGGTTAGGAAAAATGTTTTTTTAAACTTACAGTTTGACCCATAAATGGCGTCTCCCTTTTCCCAAAAGATGCACCCAGAGAGGAGAAGCACCGTAACGATTATCTTCAACATCTTGGAAGCCGTTGTTAACTTTGGAAAAGTTTCCAGAGGATTGTTTCCAGGAATTATTAGAGATGCAAGATAGTATTTTGGGGGAAGACTTGAATGTTTTGAATGTTGTTAGGGTTTGATACAAAATGTAAAATGGAACGATCTATTTATACTAAAAATTCTCCTTATCCTGACTCATCAGTTCATTTTTGTGTTTTTTATTCAATCCATATTAATCATTAATTTGAAACAACGTATTTTATGTACCGAAAACGTCCCTGAAATCCTTAAAATAGCTAAAAAAGAAACCTGACGTGTCGTATTGAATGTCATTCTAGACGTTTTATTAAGTTGAAATTAGTTACACTGTTTTTGAAGGTTTAAAACAATACTTGTATGCTTAAATGTTCTAAAAAAGAGATGATGATAACCTTTAAAGTGCCACGTGTGCAATTTAATTAAGCCATAAATGATAATGATAAGTATGTCAAATTAGACTGAATTCTGGAAACCTGGTAAATCTTTAATGATACTATTCTCGATGTATATAAGCCATCAAAACTCGGTTTGGTTTATGGAAAATAATAAATTGAACAGAAGCAAATAACTTTATTTTTAGCAATATTGGTAAATTGTTTATTATTATGGAAAAAAAACAACGTGTGGCAAAGGTCGCGCTTAAACAACAATTGCTTTAGATAAACAAGCAACTAATTTGGTTTAATTGTATGGCTTAAACTATATGCAAGTTTTTAAAAATACAAATGGCATTTCATAAATAAGACATGTATGAAGGCTTTCTGTTGATTAAAACTTCCCATAAGAATCAGTGCCTTGTATTGAAAGAAAGTATCATCAGGAAGAGTTGTTTAACTTCCGTGAGCAGTTTTAAAAATGCAATTTCCCGGAAGTAGACAGTGATTGTCTTTGCATTGCAGGCCAACAACATAGTTCATATTGCAAAGAAAACCTTTTATGAAATGAAATGGCTAAAATGATTTTCCCTTAATGAATTTATTTCAGTGAAATCTTTTTAGTTTAAGCAGGAAAATGATGAATTTATGTAAAACGAGACAAATTATTTTGGTGTTTGAAGTTAAGATAAAGTTTATTTCATATTAGAATATAGAATGACATTTTGGAGATAAAATAATACAATTAATTTTTTAATTATGTGAATGATTACATGAAATCAAGATTTATCATTTGATTCAATTTTTATATCTATATGTCTACTAATACTATAATTTTCTACTACTACGAAATTCTACTTCATTACTACGAAAAGTCAAATCATGTTTGACAATAGTCACCTTTCTTTAAAGCTGGAAAGCTTTGGTTTATTTCCTCCTGCCGGGGGGTGTTTTCATGGTTGTTGTTGGCTTGCACTTTACTTCATGGAGAAGGAAAGCACAGTATGTAGGAAGCCCTGATAAATCCGGTTTTATACCTTCAGGGCAATCAAATTGACATGTCTTTATGACTGAAAAAGCAACAAAAAACATTTTTGTTAGCAAACAATAGATTAATTATTCAAACAAATTTAAAACTTATCAAAGAACCTACTCTCTTTCAAGAAAAGACCCTCGGTAGTATCCCAGTAGAAGCCAATGGCCAAGAATGCAAAGAGAACGAGCTTGAACATGATGACGGAAACTTAGGGACTTCCTCGGAATAGTTTTAGAAATTTCTTCAAAATCGGAGTAAGACAATTCTTTGTTAGTTTGGAGAATGACTGTTTGATGAAATTAGTGAGCTGAGGGTTTGTATTTATACTAAAATCCAAATTTTCTCGAACATTGTAGGATATCCCTTTACAATTGTCTTTTTGCTAATAATTAGTAAGATCGAGCATTCATTGTTTTAAATCGGATGTGGATATACAAGGCTTTTTTGATTATGCATTCAATTACCAGATTTTACCTTAAAATGATCAATAAAACAGTAGAGATTACGTGTACAAAACTTTCATATTCATAATTTCGTATCAGTTTACTTGAAAATTCTCAAAAAGCCATTTAATTCTAGGACGGAGCCCTAAATGCCTTCTGTTTGGAAACCTTGAAGTAATCACAGGTATTTCAAAAGTTGAAGCTAGGAAGTCATATAATTTAGAATTACACTGCCCTAGTTTCAGCTATGATCATGAAATTGCTGTAAAATGCGAAACATTTTAGAAAATACACGTAGATTTCATTGAAGCGTAATGGATTGATTACTAAACAGGAGGCATTTTTATTTCCAGGTCAATTTCTAGTTTTATTATGGTGGAAGAAGAACATTGTTGCCAATAATTAGTCATGGCTTTCTCTAAAACATGCTCAGAACAACGGAAGCTGTATTTAATTCTCGTCATTTCCAAATGCATAAAGAAATAAATAAATGAAAAATCTAGAACTTGCGGTAATAATCTGAAGCAATAAAAAATTACACGTATTTTTACTAGAACATGACGCAATTTATTTTAGATACGATTTTATTATGCAAAACAAAAACAGTGTTGCCATATGAGTAATAATAAGAATTTGTTTGTGTTTCAGGTTGATGTTTTGAATGATTAAGTTTAGAGGTTGGAGCTGCGAGCTTTTTTCTGAAGTTGAAGTTCCTGTCGGATAAGCCGTCCAAACTCAGGATGAGCCTGAGTGAATTGCTTGACAGCCCTCTCCTGTATGAACTCCTGCGCCCCCTTCAAATGACCAGCAAGGTTTGATGCAAGTCTTTGTCGTTCATCAGGTTTTAAAACTTTGTTCCAGAATGTAGTTGTCTGTGTGTAATTATCATCGTCTTCAGAGTTGTACCTTGCAACGTCCCCAGAAAGGGGGTAAACACTCGGCATAGCAGATTTAGTAACTTCGGGACCTCCAAAGCTGTTAGGGAAGTAGTTGGGAGCGCCTCCCTGCAATGCAAATTAATAATAAATAGTTTTAACTTAAATATTCGCTAGCATTTAATTAAAATAGCTTTTACCTGCTCTCTGTCCTGACTCATGAATCCATCCCGGGAATAATTCTTCGTGCGAATAGTCCTCAAGGGACAATTCACCGGGATTTGAGGGAAATTAGGTCCCAATCGATGCCGTTGAGTGTCATTATAAGCAAACAACCTAGCTTGGAGCATTTTATCAGGTGAGGGTTCAATTCCCGGCACTAAATTAGCAGGACTCAAAGCCATTTGCTCGACTTCAGCAAAATAGTTTGTTGGATTACGATCCAAAACCAGTTTTCCCACCGGAATAAGCGGGAACTCTGATTGGGGCCAGATCTTTGTTAAATCAAAAGGATTCCAACGGAATCTCTCAGCTTGTTCGAAAGTCATCACTTGGATTTTCATAGTCCAAGAGGGATAGTTTTGGTTTGCAATTGCATTGTAAAGGTCCTTAATGGAGTAGTCTGGATTATCTGCACAGATTTGATGGGCTTTCTCCGCAGATAAGTTTTTAATGCCTTGGTCCGTTTTTAAATGGAATTTACAATAGACCGCCTTCCCCTGAGCGTTGACCATTTTAAAAGTGTGGGAACTGTAGCCATTCATGTGCCTGTAGCCATCAGGGATTCCTCTATCGGAGAATACAAATGCAGTCTGATGAGTTGTCTCAGGGCGAAGGGTGATAAAATCCCAGAACATGTCGGCATCCTTAAAAATTAAAACTTAATTAGTTAACTTTATTAGTTATTTTATTAATTATTATAGTGGCATTAACCTTTAAATGAGTTTGAGGATTTCTTTTCTGCGTATGAATGAAACTGGGAAACATGAGAGGTTCCCGAATGAAGAAAATTGGGGTGTTGTTCCCAACCAAATCCCAGTTTCCATCTTCAGTATAGAACTTCACGGCGAATCCTCTTGGGTCACGGATAGTATCAGCAGAACCGCTTTCAGGGCCAACAGTAGAAAACCGAATTCCGATATCTGTTCGCTTTCCAATCCTTTCAAAAAGTTTAGCCTTGCAGTATCTTGTAATATCGTGAGTTACCTCAAAGTATCCGAATGCTCCTGTTAATTAAAAAAATTAAAATTTAACTGTTAAAATAAAAGGGAAGAGTGAGTCAAGTACCTGCGCCCTTTGCATGTACAACTCTCTCTGGGATCCTTTCCCGGTCGAAACTGGCAAGATGTTCAATTAGATTCGTATCAGAGAGAAGAATAGGTCCCCTTGGTCCCACTGTCTGCACTGTATTCAAAGTAGGTAGTGGACATCCATGCCAACTAACAGCTTTATTAGGTTTCTATTAAAAGAAATTTGTTAAATAACCAAACTCATTTTATAGAATAACTAATTTTACGAAAACTTTACTGGATTCCTGGATTTAAAGGTGCTAAGTTGATCAGTAGCTTTGTCCCTTCCACTCATGATTTTTAATTTGCTTTCAAAATGAATATTCAAAAAGTATTCTCCACAGAATCTTTCGTTCAGATAGCACACAAGTCTGAAAATGGACTGATGTCCAGAGCATCTTATATCCTCTGTCCAACCTTTTGACACGTTGATGATATTATCTAAGAAATGTAGGTATGCTTATAAACATTATGATAAATAAAAATTGAGTTGTCCAGCAATAAGCAAAGTGCAACACAGCGAATGTATTTGTGTTTGAACACGCAATGACATTTGGAATAGAGATAAAATTTGATTAAACAATGTGCAAGCTATTTATTTATCAAAAAATATTAAAAGTCAGTATGCACTGGAATGAAACTGTACGCATTATATGTATATACGAGCATATTATGCAATAATTTTATTTTAACTTTTCTTATGGTATTTAGCAGCCTTGTGTAGAAAAAATCATATAAAGCAACCATTCATTATTTCTTAAAATAACCATCACGTTTAGGTTTGTATGCTGAAGTGTTACTTGTGTAAAACTATTTATATTTGGGCATCGTTGCTATAGCTTTAATCAAAGCTATATCGTTATTAAATGATGGTGTGATAAGTATTTTTTGTAATATTCCATCCATACATGCTGCTCACTATTGATATTGATATCTTTTTAGCAAGGAACGGTTTGTGCTTGTTCAAAAACATTATCGCAGTTTAAAAGTTTGTTTGGCTGTATAAACTCCTTTCACTTAGCTATAAATACTATTTGGACTTGTTGGAACGCAAAATGAACTTTTGACATTTGTGACATTATTATATGAACATTAGAATCAAGAACGGCATTAAGTAACATTATTTTTTAATAATAAAAATCTGCATTTTCCTGTAACCAGGTCGAAGTATCATTGTAATGTCATTGGTCAATTTCCTATCAACAACTTATTTTTGCAAGTTAGTCAACAAGTCAGGCAAAAATGGAAAACTTACTAAAATATGCATTTTGTAGAATACAGACAAGTTTTTAAAACGTTTTAAATGTCTCGTCGCCAGTTTTTGCTAACAGTGATTAAAAGGAATAGGAACTTGCTCCGTTACACACGCTGGGGATAACATAGGAATTCCTGATATTTCCAGTTATTGTGATTGCGAAAAACTGGATTCCTAATAAAAATGAGGCTTCAGTTTTAAACAAATGTCATAAGTTTGATAACAACCAGTTAAAATCGCGATAAAAAATAGCAAAAGAAAACAAAGACGTCTTTATGAATTATTTATTAGTCCCATTAATTGCTGTACAGATTAACAGTTTTTAATTTCTCAGATGATGCATGCAATACAATCTTGAAAAATACTGAATAAAATATGATTACACCTCTACCAAATAAATTCGTCAGCAAAATATTTCATCCCTTCACCAAATATCTTTAAGAGGACAGTTAAAAATTGTTGCTTTTGTAATTTTTTCAAGCATTTACAACGGCTTTCAACATATCCCCAAATTCGGAATTGACTTGTGCAAAGTTCTTCAAAGCACGGACACGAATATGCTCAGAGGCATGCTTGAGATGTCCTCCGATGTTCTCCACAAGCCTCTTTCGCTCCTCTGGAGACAACACCTTCCGCCAAAACAAGTCAACTTGGGAGAAATTATCTTCATCCCCGGTGTCCTTACGTTGGACATCTCCAGAAAGGTTAAACTTGGATTGGACAGCGGATGGGCATTCGTGTGGGCCATCGAAGCTGTTTGGGAAGTAGTTTGGTGCACCACCATTCCTTCCATCTACACGCATTGGACCATCCCTTGTGTAAGTTGTTGTCCGGACGGATGCCAATGGGCAGTTGACAGGGATCTAACCAAAAAATCGTGATTAATATAACTGCTGTCATTGAATGAGTTTTTTGTACTTACTTGGGTATAATTTGCTCCAAGACGGTGACGGTGTGTATCCGAGTAAGAGAACAAACGTCCCTGAAGCATTTTATCTGGTGAAGCTTCAATTCCCGGGATCATGTTTGCAGGGCTGAACGCAATTTGTTCAACGTCGTTAAAATAATTCTCGGGGTTCTTGTCCAGCACCATTTTCCCAACAGGGATCAATGGGAAGTCGGTGTGTGGCCAGACTTTAGTCAAATCGAATGGATTCCACTTGTATTTCTCAGCTTGTTCAAAGGTCATCACTTGAATGTAGAAAGACCAGGTTGGGAACTTTCCTCCTTCAATGGCATTGTACAAATCCTTAATGGCGTAGTCAGGAGAGCTTCCCTCAAGTTCTGCGGCCTTCGAAGCCGGCAAATTCTTAATTCCTTGGTCGGTCTTCAAGTGGAACTTGCAATAGACCGGCTTCCCTTCAGCATTAACTAACTTGAATGTGTGGGAGCCATAACCGTTCATATGACGGTAGCCATCGGGGGTTCCACGATCGGAGAAAAGAAAGCAGACCTGGTGAGTGGTCTCGGGGCGAAGTGAAATGAAGTCCCAGAACATGTCAACATCCTAAAAAGGCAGATTTACAGTTAAGATAATTGAAATAGGTTAAAATATTAAACATTTGTATTGAACTTTCGTACCTTCAAGTGAGTTTGCGGGTTCCTCTTTTGCGTATGAATGAAGCTTGGGAAAAGGATTGGATCCCGAAGGAAGAAGATTGGAGTGTTGTTTCCAACCAAATCCCAGTTTCCATCTTCGGAGTAAAACTTGATAGCGAATCCTCTTGGATCACGAGCAGTATCAGCGGATCCACTCTCCCCGCCCACCGTGGAAAATCGAATAGCAAGACGTGTTTTCTTTCCTACCTTCTCGAAAACCTTGGCTTTCGTGTATTTTGTAATATCATGTTGCACCTCAAGATATCCAAAGGCACCTGAAGAAGACAGCAAATAAAATTACTTTTGTTTTCTTTACTTGATTATGCTTGCCTAATGAAATAATTGTAAATTACATAAGCTATATATAATTTCTACAAAATAACATTCATTATCCCGCAGGAGAGAAACCTAGCTTCCCAATTTAATCATACATTACAATGCTGACTGAAGATGAAACATGATTGATTAATTGTCGAGTACGAGAATCATGCGACTTTCTCATCATGACATAATTTTCTGTAAAAAACTTCTTGTGGATTTAATACATGTACCATTTCTTGTTGTATGAAGAATTATTGAAGTGTCATCCCTGTGCAAACACACAATGCAAACAATTTACTTCAATTATCTTCCAAGATGGAAAATACATTTTTTTATGATACTCAAGGAAGTTTCATCGATTATTGCAAGTCATTTTTTCCTCTTCCGTTTCAACATGTGCACAAGAATCGTAAGTTTTTCATTCTCGCTTTTTGTACTAACTTTCGGATGAAATAATGTTCAGTAATTTTTCCTTTTTCTTACAGTAGAATAATATACTCAAAGACAAAATTGATTGAATATAAAACATGCACGTTCTAAAAATAAATCAAGCAAAATCTCATCAAATCTTCTAAAGGAATAAAAGGGTTCAATTCTAAGGCCTACTGTTTGAGTCTTCCTTCCTTTTACCTTTTCAAT
>JAANSO010000147.1:0-68440 GCA_036507315.1 Lepidocyrtus fimetarius
AGCTAACTTGTCAAAATTTGAATGTATTTTCCCTCTTCACTCTGCTGCTGTTGCTCTTGTCTTTGTTCCTCGGGGTAGCTTCGCATTCGGCTGCTTCAATCATGTTTGAAAGCGCTTCTTCAAAGGGACTTGCTGGATTCTTCGCTGGAGCGATATTTTCATAACATTCACATTTTACGATTGTTTAATGAATTGTTTGAAACTTTCAAGGGCTGAACGGCTGGGGTGAAATAGGAATCAATTAGCCTTCGTCATTTAATGAACTTGTTGAACAATTAACGGGATTTGAAATATCATTTGAATGTTTCTTAATTGTTGATGCAATTTAATTGTCAACATTTATTGATTGTCTTCATTTTGCTTTAACTTTCTTGTCAGATCTCAATTCAGTGATTCATAAAGGTGTGCACATGCATGCGTACTTTTATCAATTTCATTTAAATAATTTGTCGACCATTTTCTTCACACAATGAAGCAAACGCTAAACCATTTATAGCTAAAAATGTCACCACTGACAAAAGTATTCGTGGACAGTCAGCCATTTCAGTTCATGAATTTTGAATGAAGACGATTTGTACATTTCGCATAAAGATACTACTTAATAATCCCAATCCAGTTGCTGTCGCATTGTTATTATACTTTGGCAAACCTGGTTGTATTTGCGTTAGATTGTTAAACTTACTGCAAGGAAAAGCAAACTCGGATGGTAAAAACGATTTTAATAAATACAGATTAAAAATATGCAGTTAAGTCTTACTGTTATGAATTCAAGCCAAGAAATTTAATGCTTTCCTTTCGTCAATTCAATAGCTGTCTCCAATATCAATGATTTTAATGAAGTTTAAATAAAGTACTTACACTTTAGTTCAAAAGAATGATTGTCGAAATGTGGAAAGAATAATGCCGCTTTAAAGGTATATAGGTGGTTTTACATTTTGAAGCATACCGAATTCCTCATTAAAGTTGAATTAGATTGCAACATAAAAGCTGCGGGGAAGGTATTTCTTAGCTATTAACAACAAAGCTATCGTTCCATATGGGTTTATCCACGTGCTTAATTTAATAACGAACAAACTTTAAGTGAACAAATATTTATGTTTTAATGGACTTCTGAGGACAAATACTTGACTTGTATCCATCAATTTATTGGAAAAAATCTTTTACAAAACATGCACGTTATAATTGCGATTCACTTTTTTTAAAGGCTACGATTGCATGCGATCGAGGTGAAAGCGCTGGGTCGAATAGTTGAACCACACTAGCTTCAGCAATCGATTCCTAAAAAATAAGTCAACAGCTTAATAATATAGTAAGTGCAGGTGAGGACTATTACTATAAAACGCACGCCTATATTCATATTAACAATTGTTTGTATAAAAATACCTGCTCTAGTAGGTAAACCAGCCTGTCAAGTAGAAGAAGATCTTCAACAGCAGACGCAAACATTGTTCGCAATAAATAGTATTTGTTAAAACTTTCCAACGTTTCCTTAGATGAATGCTCTGCTTCAACTTCTTCAATGCTTCCATCATTCTACAATTGTTTAAAACCCAATCCATAATTCGAATTCAATTTCCGGTGAAAAATATTGAAGAACAATAACTTACAAGTATCGTGTCCAGATGGTCTGGAAATGTCCTCCTTAATGCAAAAGTTACATAATCCTTGAATGTAAAACAGTCTTTGGTCATCCTACCAACCCGAATTTCAGAAACTTCGTTAGTGTTACTACCCATAGTTCCGTATTCACTTGGAAGTAACCCATGACGCTTAAACAATATTTGGAGCATGGTTCTGTAGTGAAGCACGGGAGGCATGTCCAACTTCTGCAAAAGTAATTAAAATTAATACTTTCTAATTTCATATTGCCACGCATTTGATAGTCATTCAATTCTTCAAAATAAAATAAAAACTTCTTGAAATTATCTTACAGATTCACTTTGGAGCATTCTAGGAAGGGAATAAGCTGATAACATTCTAGCGTTTCTTCCAACAACAAACGATTTGCCGTTAAGATAATTTGTTAAAACATTGCTTAGAGGAAATCCGATACTTCCATCACGCCAAGGTTCTGGATTTTCTTTTGTTTTCCCAAAAGAATCTACTTTATTATTCGAAAACTTCGAACCGTAATATATATTAGTCGGGAATAAAGATTCATCCTCTTGAACAAGGTTGTAACAGCAGGGCGCTACACATATAAAGTGAGCTTTTTCATTGTGAACAAAAAGTTTTAAAATATTTGCTCCCAAATTTCCACAAGTATGGAGTCCAATAATTCCACATTTGTGTTGCCTATCGTCACTTTCATATTCCTTGCCAAAGCTTGATTTTATAAACGCATGTAGATCAGTTTTGATTGTTATCAATTCAGTGATTGACTTTAAATTGCCTTCAGCTGGATGAAATTGTGCTCTTAATTGACTTGTATATTCTTCCCTTGTTATTCCAGGTCCATCCGAGTTTTTATTTAATTTCCGCCAATAATGCTTTCCATGATTAACGCATGTTCCTGTTAGTTGGCGTTCTTTGGCTCTCCTAACTAGTTGAGGCCAAGCTTTCTAAAAGAAATATAAAAAACGTATTTATAAATCCCCAGTTAACTATTTTACAAACATTATTTGCAATTGGCAGCGTACAAAATGTTGTCTTACATCAAGTTTAGCCGTCCGTTTATCACAGCCTTCAGTGTTAGTTGCAGAGGCATCAATTGCCAAAACTTGCAAGCCGTAATACAACGACAAAAAGGAGCTTAAATATCCCTTTCCACTCCCAACGTCAACAATATGTCGGATCCCTTCGTTTTTGCTTAACTTTGATGAAACAGTGCAATTGCCAGACAAATCTTTAGACAAGTTTATATCACAGCAAGCACAAGCAACAAACTCACTAAATTTGAAAACCTCATGCATTTTCTTGGATGACATGAACGTGTCAAATTCTAAATCAGCAAATAAATCTGGAAGCATCCCTTTTAAAATATCACGACGAGTTTGATATTCCTTATAAGTCGTGCATAACTGTTGCTCGGATAACTTCAGCTTTCCAACAGAAACGGTAAGCTGTTCTAGATTATCCGCATTACTAAAATCCCATATCTTTGATTCTTGAGCTTCGGAATATGATTTCCAATCCCCAGTGGTTAAGTCTACCATGCATTTCTTAACTTCTTCCAAAGATTTCGTTTCCAGGTCCCGTCGTAACTTAATGGGAATGAGTGAGTCCCAATATGATTTTAAGTAATAGTCGGTAAAATGACAGTTTAGAAACGTAAGAGCCGGTTGGAGAAAGCCACTTAATTTCCTCAGAGCAGTTGTCATTTTTATGCGTCTCAAAGTTACATCATCATCAGTCACAATCTCTGTATTATTCGTCAAAGTCAATGTCGATTGAATTTTGCTAGATAACCCGTCCATGTTCACCAATTTCTTTTCCCACTAAAATGAATATTTCTGACCGGAAATGGACTCCTTCCCGGAACTGACTTCAGTAATGCCTAAACTACTCCGAAGTAAATTATACTGAGCACGCACTTGAGAACAAGCCTCATGCAAACTCGTAACATTCTCTAGCTTAAAATCATCCACAAGTTTAATTATTTTCTCACACAACTTTAAAGATTTTGATTGAGGTTGGATAACCAAACTGCCTCCACTTTCGATTTTATTCCCTTCAGTACAGGATGGTAAAGCTGCACTCTCTTTCAAATTTTCTTGGACGGCTAAAGCAAATCCTTTGTACTTTCCCAATTCAAATCCGATATCTGTTCCAGTTTTAATCCCAAATGACCAACCTTCCTCAGAACCTTCTTGGGAGCCTTCTTCAAAGCCTTGTTGATAAGCTTTTTGGTAAATAGCTTCTTCACTTCCGGATCCCAGGAGGTCTACGTCTTCACCTCCAGATGTATTAGACATTACTATGATTAGAGGGCCAAGATAACAAAAATCCTTCAGAGTAACTCACTTTCTATTTTAATTTCAGGAAGTCCAGATAAATGTTTTTAAAAATTGAAGCACGTGAGGTCACCAATACATCATTTTTGGTTTGACAGAATGTTTTTATTTAGCGGGAGCTCGCTGGGGTGCATCGCTCATCTATTTCTCTTGTTTTTGCAGAATGTGCATTTACTTCAGCCTTTTCATGTCAAATCAGCTGCTTTTTTGTCAATTCGAAGTGATTTTAAGTTGTAGGCGTACCTTATGACTCATCTTAAAAGTCAATTAAAGTCACAATTAAATTAACAAGTTTGTTAAAATTAGTGTTCATTGTTATTATTGGCATCTACCAAAGGAAAGCTTTTTAGTTAAATATCTGACAGTTCAACTTCTTCCACGAAGTCTTTAAAGATTGTAATTTAAAATTTGATGGTTTAAAAGATTGACTGATTAACGATGAATTTATCAAAGCAAAAGAATGACCGGAAGCTCTTCCTTTGTAGAAGATATTTTTATGGTAAGTCTTAAAATGGGTTCAAGTGTTAAATATGGCAATTAAACTTTTAAAAACTTTTATTATTTTAGCTGGGTTCGCATTCCTTCCTTTTGTTTGGGCTATTAATGCAGTTTGGTTTTACAAAGAAGCGTTCAGAGTTGCTCCTTATCCGGAACAACAGAATATTAAAAAATGTATGAAATTATTTTATAATTCGCATTCAAAGTTTGCATCTATTGAAGTGTTTTATACAAGGATTTTTGTTTTTAGATGTGATTCGATCCGGTATTGGAGCCATAATTTGGGCGATAGCCTTAATTGTTTGGAACATTGTTTTCCAAACCAACAGGGTCGCCTGGGGAGAAACTGGTGATGACTTGTCTTTCGTCATTCCCCAAGGAAGACCTTAAATTACTTAAACAGACGTTATAAGGTCTCGATTTTGTTATTGTTGTACATTTATAACGGTTTTGTAAGGCTATATTTTTAAAAACAGGTTTTGTTACTCACACAAGTTAATTATTTTTGTTGTATATTATTTGTAAATATACTAAAGCACTTATGATGGATTATTTTTTCTTAATAACTTGATGCCAAGAAAAAATGCTACTGTTTAATGTTTTGTATTTAATATTTTCTACAATTTAAAAATTGTCATGATGGTTAATTTATGTTATACTGAAATAAAATTATTACAATACTTATTACAATTGAATTGAACTGTGGAGGCGATAGATGGATGGGATTTACTGCTATAAAGCTCCATTGTAATTTTATTAATTTTCAAATCGAATGGCAAAAAAGTAAATGAATACGAAATCAACGGTTTCTACAACAGAGTATATTTTATTTGGCCCCTTGGTTAAATATACAACTTTAATTTCTAGGTGTGAAATTAGTATACAGAAAGGGTTACTCAACTACTGTTTCTGTCTTTCCATTTTTGGTAATAATTTGAACGAGACTGCCACTTGGAGGAGAATTGGATGTTGAAATCCATCCATGAAGTATACTGAAAAGTCCGAAAATATCCTTAAAAGGCGGCTTTCCAATACTAGTAAGTAACATAGGTAAAACAAAACTTACGAAGCAACGTCTTCCAATGGTGTCCAAGTATCATCATGAGTCATAAACTTCCTGTTCATTGGAGTGTCCAAAGTAACTGGTAGAATAGCAAGTGCTTTACCTCCTTTGGGCAATCCACCCTTGTCAGATCCTACAGATTTTGTTAAATGATGGACTGCTGCCTAAAATGAGACATTTTTTTTGTACAAGACAAGAAGGACACTGTAATTATTCTTACACTTTAATTTTAACGCTATTTCTGCTATTTTTACCTTTGCTATCCCGTAACCGATCATTCCTGGTGTAGGTTTCAAAGCTGGCTGAGCACCTGTCAAAACCAAAGTTCCATCTTCTTTGAGGAATTTTGCAGCCACATTGCTGGCTATCAAAGACGTCCATAAACTCTGTTGAATCATCATGTTCGAGTTCTTAAGAAATTCCTTAGATGCAGCACTCCCGCCTAAAATATTAATTTAATGCATTTTGAGGCGTTGTTGGAATGTTGTAGTTTAAACTTTTGACCTAACGGTGTTACCTGCCCATCCTCCAGCTACACATAAAATAGCATCGAGTTTTAACCCTTCTGGAATGCCGCTTTTGACACTTTCTCCCTAGGTCATACCCGTAAAAGATTAAAACGAAGTACAAAGAGGTGACAATTTCAAAAAAATGTACTGTGCTTACCTGTTCCTCTAAATTTTGGCTAGTTTGCAGCACAATGTTAAAATCGGCTGCCTCGTTAGCTATATACAATAAAAAACAAATTAAGTCACATCAATTATAATTGGTTACTTTGCCTTGTAATTATAATTAATTATTAAAGTATTTTACCTGCAATGTCTGCGCTGCCGACATGGAAGCCTTTGCTTTTAAAAAACCTAAACATCAGCAATAGTAAGACGAAACAAAAGTCAATTTTAAAATTAAGCTATACATATATTATAAATTATTCTAAAAAGTAACTAACTGAACGAGGTGAGAACCCAGTGCGCCTTTTCCGCCGTACACCAAAACGGATTTCGCAGAAGACATTATGCCAGAGATTCCAAATCAAAACCGTTTCCTAAATTAGGCTAAATTTTAGTAACTGCGGGATCTATGTAGCGATTATGCTGACAAGTGAGAGAATTGATCAAAATACAATTGGCCAAAATTGATTTGGAATAAAATCTTTAGTAGCACTTGACTAGGTTTTTGACATTTATGTAATATTTCTGTACCTACTTAAATCTCTTTAAATTACAAAATCAATCAAGTAGGAATGATACCAAATAGCTTTGGAATGATATAAGTTTAAGTGATAGTGAAGATAAATTGGTCTTTTTGATGTTGCTGGAGAACTATGGACAAGCTGCTTTCACTCACTCATTCGTTCATTTTACAAATCTGATATATAATTCGATTCGATATGCTATGTTCTATACATAGATATTAGATTAGAAACTGGAAATGGTAAAAACACGTGAGAATTAGGACAGAATATCACATATTATTGCAGCTACATACACATTCTGTACGTACAGCAACTTCATTGCTATTCTGCATCAAACAAAGCAAAATGTAAAGCAAATTACCAAATTATATGAATAAGGTAGTTTACAATTAATTTAACTTGCTGGCTTAAAAGCGTAATGGAATAACTACTCTGCATTAATTTTGTGTTAAGTTAATTTAATGTCCACCAATTAAACTCGGAATATAGCCAAACCAAACCTTACATCTGTTTTATTTTTGCTAAAATCTGTCATTTACAATTTGATATCGTCATTTTTATAAAAGGCGAATTCCCATCATGATACTTTATATTATAAATAATTGAAGTATGTATGTAATGTATCTATATTCGGATCATAACCCAACTTAAAATGATCAAATCGATTTCTTTACATTTCAACTTTGCCGACTTAAGGGGGGGTTTGTTCTGGCTATTGACTGTTTTCAGTACAGATTCATATATTACTAAAGGGATGAAATTAATTCATTGATCATTTTTGAAAGAAAATCAAAACAAGTGGGTCATCTTTTGGTTTCATGGAATAAATTGGAGCATTCTATTCTTCTGGCTTATGTAATCGAACACATCTTTAAAGATGAATCAGCCTGAAGAAACGAGAGAGAAAATCATTTGTTTGGTTTTTAATTTTAATTGCCGTGGGTAAAGTAAGTTCAAGGAAGTAAACCCTGCAGATATGAAAACAAAGCTGGATAGATTGTACATGCCAAGTTAATTAATTACTACATATTTTACCATTACATGTTAATCACTGCAAAAGAATTCATTTTATTCATATAAACATGTACTTAAATATAATTTTATTAAACTCTATATAATTTAACAAATATGATATATATTTTGGTAATACATTACTAATTCATAATTATAGATACTTTTTATACTTTAAAAGAAGTTCAGCTTAGCCAACTAGTTAGTTGTTGCAAGATTTGCTGACGAGCAGCTTTCAAAGCTGGAATATCGCTTGGGGCATCGGGATACATATTTGCGCAGTGAGCAGTGCCTTTTAAAAAGGTAGAAATATTAATTCGCGTTATAAACGAAACAGTTTAAAAAACCAAAAAATCAATTTACCATTGATAAAGATGACAACGTTTTCAGAATTTGTTTGATTTTGGGATGTAATTCCGAGCTTATGCCAAGGGTCGATAGATCCGTTTACAAAAATGATTCTGGTGGCGGAGATATCCCAAGCTCCATAGTTGGTGTTGGACCATGTGATTGCCCTTTCGATAAAATCTCGATCGTATCTAAAAGTAAAAAATAGATATGATGCAGCATTAGTTTCCATTCATGTATGCCAAATTCACAGACAAGCTATGATCTTACTGTTGTCCATAAACATCTTTGCACAATCGGATGGAATAGTCTAATGGAAAATCTTTTCCAAACGGTTGATCTTTGAGATCAGAAGACTGAAAGAATCCAAACTCATTACAAGTTTGATATGTCCCTGCATTGAAAAATTGATTTGAATTAGTCATGAGAATGTTCAAACTTGCTTTGCTATTGTGACGTGACATTATGTACATTGTCGTTCGCCGGACGCTGCGGAGCTTTCCCACGTGGTTTGTCGCATATCCTTTACTGAATTGGCGTACTTAAAGTCAGTGCAATTTCTCTCGCTAATGGACATCATCAAATCATTGACTTTCCCCAGACGCTGAAATGGAGTAACTTCTTCGTCACCTGTTACCATAATATCGCAAAGAGTTTTGATGGTAATGTTGGCAGTTTTGGAGCCTTCAAATGCCCTGTTGTCTTCATTGTACTGAACAATATCCATAAAGTTCCCGGCCAAAGTTTCAAAGAGGGATGCAACGTCCTTTTGGTTTGATCCGTCAAAGTCATCACATAATCTACAGAAAATTAATTGACAAATCTAGTTGATTAAAAGAAAGCATTATAAAATTTTTGGTTCATGATTTACTTGAAATTTTTGCGAATCATCCACCATCCAGTGCGCCTCCTTAGAAGACCTTCCGTGCTCTTGAAGGCATTTTGGATTTTTTCATTGCATTGCGGATTGACGACCGAGATGGAGTCTCGTACTACCCCAAGATAGTCTGTTGAGTAAATAATATGCATCTTTTATGTTTTGAAGACTAAATTTTTCCGTAAAATAATCAACCGTCATACCTACGAAGTTTAATTGAGCTAATAATGGAGCAGATGTCGAAACAGAAGCATAAACTAGATGAGGATATTTTAGACGGTACCATGCTGCCAGACTTCCCGGATAAGATCCACCAAATGCAACCCACTTACTATCCTTTATACAAAATAATAACGCTATTCATTGAAATCGTATGTTTAAGTGAAAGTTAATTTAAATGCACTTTCAAATAAATTAAATCTGAATCTGTTTATTATGTACCGTCAAATTATAACTTTCCCTCATTGCTACTGAAAATGAAGCCAAATCTGCTAATGCTTGTTCACTGCTCAAGTACTTCAAACTTTCCAAGGAAAGATCCCTAGAAATGAAGCAATTTTTGTAATTATTTCTGTTGAAAACAAAGTGCAGAATCTTTAAAGAAATCAAACGTGTCACTAAACTTACGGCAAAGGATGAGATTTTCCATAAAAACGATGCTCCACTTGAAAACAAAGAGCATTTAATTGTTTTGCATAGTTGATCCATGCTCCATTTGTCATCCAAATGTCAGTGGCTTCACCTTCTCCTCCAATCATAAGAAATACTGGACCTCCAGGTTTGTAAAATTCATCATTTACGTAGTATCTCTAAATATTACAGCATTGTCCTCGTATTTTAAATTACATTCTGGAATTTGATTACGTTATCTTCATAGGTATGCTTACCTGCTTCCATGTACGAGTATCTGCTGGAGTGAAATGATCCAGTGTTTGATTAAACCATAAAGTGGAAACTTTGGTAGGATCTCCAACATGATTAGTGTTCCCGAGATGATGATTATGACCATGATAAAATAATTTTCCTCTGAAAAAGTGCTCTGTTCCTAGATGCCGTCTGCTTCTACTGTGCCGGTGACAATTTCCTGAATTGGCGCAGATCAGGACTGCTATAGCTATAAAAATCGCCCTCATTCTTAAATTGTACTTCAAATTTTTGTTATTTTTCAGCCTTATGATAGAATTTGAGAACCGATTCCAGAGAGCAGGAACTCGGTAGTAGTCAAGTTGACGTCTGAGAAAAGATCTCTAACTAGAAAATGTATTTATTCGTTTGCTTGTGTAAAATGGCAAGCCTAAAAGTAATCGACCTTCCCATTACTTTCGTATAGAAATAAATATTTATCAATCCAAAAGAACCTCGGCCATTCTTTTAGTAATAATAATAATAGGTCTAGCTAAGAAGTGGGTGGAGATTTTTCTGTCTTTGATTAAAAGTATCAAGAAAAAATTCCATTTCTTTATTTGAGATTTCAAGCAATTCTGCAAAATGAAAGCAAAAGAAACATGGACATGCATAGACGGAAAAATACTTTGGTTCCAGTTCAGTTCTTTCTCATGTTTGCTTCTGGTATTTTTATCGCTGCTGGAGAAATAGGAATATGAAGTGACTTGCAATGATTGAATCAAGACATTGATTATTACTATAACATGATAGCATGTTTTTACTTCTTTATTCTCAACAATTCATATACCCTACATGAATCGAAGCCACCAACACAATATTGTGAATCTGCATAAGAAATGCGAAGCGCTTCAAAAGAGCATAAACGAACAAAGATAACTCAACAGCACTATAAGTCAAACAGTTAAAATACAAGGATGTCAATGCAGTTCAAAGATACCATGATAGGTTTTAATAGATATGTAATAGCCATATAGTCAACAATCAGTTTAAACTTCTTATTGCTTTATTTATCTTAAAATCGTCATAAAGTACATAAAATCAAATTCTGTTGCAATAAGTCATACGAATCTGTTAAACACGATAGGAAATTAGGGAGATTTTCAATGATTTAAACAAAAATCAACTGCACCTACTAGAAAAAAAGTTAAATTGGTCAAAAAAAGATAATCTACTTTGAAATCGCAAATTCTTTATAAATACATTCATTTCGGCTGAAGTTAAAGAAAGGTAAAGTTTCGGATGTTTGAAAGGAAGGTTATATATTTGATTCAGCCAATGGAGGTGCTACGGTAGATCCTGAAGCTGCTCCGTGTTTCCTCCTACCACCACGCTTTCCATTTCTTTTCCCCACTCCACCTTGTTGCGCCGGTTGCGTCTGAACCTGTTGTGATGAGTTTGGTTGATTAGATGATACGGCACTTTCTTCCACAGTATTCTCTTTTGTCAACGCTGATGTTAGGGGAACTTCTGCAGAGTCGTTCTTGGGATTCATAGCTGAACTGTTTCCATTCGACGGTGGAACTGCATTTTCATTAGATTGTTGATTCTGTATTCTCGGGACATTTTTTGTAACTTTTGTCTTAGCACCACTTGCAATGTTTGGAACCATGGGTATAATTTTGGAGACATTTCCCACTGCTTTGGTTCGACCTTCACGAAATACTAGCCTTTGATTAAGGTTCAAGTATTCTGGGTTCTTAATAAAACGGAAGTGAACAACCGCTTTATCTCCCGTCCTTAAACATTCCTAGATTAATCAATTTAAATTAAAGTTTCATATAAAAGAAATGACGTTAAGTATAAAAATTTGATTAGGAATACTAAAATAAGTTTTGCTTACCCTAGACATAGTCAGTATCGACGCAGTTTGACGTATGCTGCCACAATGTACTAAACAAACAGAAAACACCATTTTCTTAATAATAAAGCAAACAACAAAAGAATTAATAAAAACAATCATTTAACATTAATTACTGTACCCATTGCTTGATAACGAGCACTAATTGTGGTAGGATGGTGTAGAACTAAAATCTCAGCTTCAAATTCCCAACAAGCAACAGGGTTCAGACTTGGAGATACAAGTACCATTCCTTTCCGAATTTGGGATCTTTTTATCTAGCAAGAAACAAACATTTTTGGTTTTTAACACAATATTATCATACAATCGATTTCGATTTCATTTAACTTCAGTTATTTACCTTTTTTAAAGAAAAGGATGCTGTCTGTCCCGCTCTCACTTGCTTTACAGGCATTCTTTTACGATGTATCGATTTAATTGCAATAGACTGAAAATGACCCAACGCATCTGGTCCAAGCAGTAGTACGTCATTAAGAGAAATAGTTCCTCTCAGGCAGGTTCCACTAACGACAGTTCCAACACCGGGAACAGAGTAAGTATCATCAATTAAAAATTCAGCAGGGTCGTTAGCTGAGTGTTGTGATCGGGTTGATAACAGATTAAGAAACATTTTCAGTAAATTGAGATTTTCACCGGTGACATTCGACACTTGAAAAACTGGACATAACCTAGAACGTTTGAAATAATTAAGATTAAAATCAACTACATGCATGTGAATGAAACTTGAGGTTTTAAACATTAAGCTAAAAGTCCTAAACTGAACACATTCTTCAAATACATAGTAGTATGTGTATCGTATCATTTTACCTTTCGGATACAAAATTTGTTGCTGATAAAACCACATCGTCTGCTGATTTTACTATCACGGGCACTTTTCGGCAACCTGGCGACTTTAGTACTTTCACTAGCAACTGCAGAGTTTCTTGCAATACATTTGACGGGCACATGTCAATTTTTGTAACCACAACAAACACCGGGACGCTAAGAGCCAATGCTAGTCCTAAATGTTCTTTTGTCATTCCAACTACACCTGCATTTGAACCCACCTGTGAAGTTGAATACAAGAACGTTAAATAGGTCCTCATTATTTTCAATCGTATGGAGTTCAAAGAATACGCTATGGTTTACCATCAACATTCCAAAGTGGGGGGCATGTCCGGTCATTCCTGAATAACATCAAATTAGTCAATGTTATATCATATAATTTATATTTTGACAGTGTTTTTGCTTCGAGACCTTCACATACCGAAAACAGTAGTTTTTAAATATCTCTCATGGCCAGCGAGATCAATAAAAGTAATTACTTTAGAAGCTTTCTCGCATATATGTATCCAGTCTAACGAACCGTGTTCAGCCTTGTTTACTACATTTCCTGCATTAAAATTATTATCAAAATAATACCTTTAATTGTGTGCAAAAAACATAAATAATCATTAAAAATTTAGGTTTTTTACCTTCGTGATCAAACCCTAAGATATCGTTACCCACTGATGATGTCCTGATAAAATAATGAAATGAAACTCCAATTGAAAAACCATTGACAATCATAACCACACTTAAAATTATTTGTAAGATAAAAACCAATACCTTCCAGATTCCATTTCATGTTTATGACGAAATAATTTCATTCGTGCATGACCCCTACCATTATCAAGCTCACCGTGAGTTAATACTCCTAACAATGTACTTTTTCCTGCATCCACATTTCCAACGACAGCAACTCTGTAATTAAAACAATTTTACAAATAAAAATATATCTATACCATATCATTTACATTTTAAACATTACTTCAAATCATTACCTAATTTCTGTAAAATCTTGTTCCGGTGCCCTTTGGCGTATTAGATATTGTGCTGTCAATTTTTCAGTTCCTCGCTGTCGAAGTTGTATCATAGAAGCTTCAAGAGAATCTGCAATAGACTGTAGAGTCGCAACTGAAGCGTCAAAATCATCTTTTGTTAAACCACCTGCAAAATAAGTAATGCAAGATTTATGATTACGCCGCTTTGTGTTGATCTTGATAACTCAAAATTGTATTGCTCCATACCTTCAGGGCTATCTCCAACGTCAAAAATAGTCTCGCCATTACCCTCCTCAATGCGGCCCTTGATTATGGCAACCAAGTCATCGTATTCCTTCTCGTTAGGGCTCACCAACATACTCTGTGTGATATAGAAAACTACGTTTTACTACAGGTTTGAACAAACGTATCCGTTACTGTTACCAAACTATGGAATTAAAACTAATTGATTAAACAAACCAAGGCTTATTAACCAAAATCAACAAAAGCAAAACCGCAGTTACCAAAATTAAAAAGAAACCCCTCTTGCTGTGAGGTAAGATTAAGTTAAGATGTTTTAAAATCGAAAGCAATCACGTGGTATGTACCTTAGTGGTTAAACCATTCACCAAACTGCAGCTTGGGGGAGGTTTCGTCCCTATTGGGGACAGAATTTGTGCAGTATCAAGTACCCCGGCCATTTTGCACCGGAAACACTGCTAATTAACTTTTAAACCCAGGTATACCGTCCACCTCCTCAACAAATCTCTTATCAATTCAGTCCAGTGTCTTCCTCAGACACTGTTTAACCCTAAAATTGCCAAAAAGTGCATTTCTTTACTTTAAGATACATCAATAGTCCCCACGTAATACAATTATATTGCGAATTTCTCTTTCTAAACCTGCTTAATACAAATGTACTAGCTATTTCAATTTAACGCCACAAGTACTTGCAAGATCTAACCGCAGCAGCAACAATTCAATATCTCTATTTACTAATCCCAGTTTATTGTTTAATGATTATGCTGGGTTAAAATGCAAACTTGTTTGGTTCATATTATGCAGGAGGAATACTATTTAGATCTGGAAAGTTAAAGACAAAATGGACCTATTAAAATATTCTTTGCATGACATTATACAATGAATCCACACCACAAACCTGTCAAATTAGAAAAATTGCAATTCAGAACAGATTAATTAATAGTTTCAACCTAATTTACTTCCTCAATTATCATCCCTTTTGAACCCATATGTTCTCTAAACGAAATTACACTTCCAGTTTTTAATCTTTTTCTTTATCACAATAAAACTTAACCAGGTTTAAACTTAATTTCCTTCTTGGTTATGTAATGAATGTCTAGCTAAATTAAACTTCAGGTAGTAATGCATAACATTTTTAGTAATCGATTAAATTAGAAATACCTTATGCAAAAAAAAATTAATGCACTTTCTATTTTAAATCGAATTGTGCACTGATCAACATAAGAAAATGCAACATGAGCGAGTTGTAAACTTGTTATGCAATACTTTTAACATACAAAATCCTCATAAAACAGCTGCGCTCTGCTTTATAACGCTATGCGGTTGCTCAAATCTAAAGAAAACTCACCTTTTGACAGATGATACATTCACTATTCGCAATATTGCAAAATTCGCGTTATATAACGTTCGATCGATCATCTTATCATGTTTAAAAACAATACATTTACAATTGCACATGCAAAATTCATTGATAATTCTTGATAATTCAATATCGCATTTCATTGTTGCTGCTTGCCACTGCACAACAATTAAGGTAAACATTTTAAAGTGAAAGTTGAATCACTTTTTTGGTTAATTAAATAATTGGCAAAGTACGGATTCGCCATTTATCTTGGCCAGCGTATAAAACAGAAATAATTAAGCAATTTAAGCGTGTACGTACCTACTACAGATATCTAAACTTAAGTTAAGTTTTTGTATGTTAAGTTACTTAACATACAAAAATTGCATATTTTTAAATGATAATGAAAGATTTTTGTTAAATTTTTGACGCCATCAATTATCGTATTATGGTTGACTGCTTTATAATTTTACATTCAAATACCGGGAGCTACAAGTAAACTCGTACTTTTAATCATTTTTTAAATTACCTGAGTAATCCTTGGACATGGCATTGAAACTTTCACTTTGGTTGGAGTTGAAGTTTCCAAGCCCCTGGCGTCAGCCCCGCATGGGCTAGAGTTCATAGTGCCCGTGTTTTCCTCCATCATTGTAATTTTTTATTTTATAACCTTTGTAATCCTCAAACCAACCTCTTTTAGGAGATAAGGTATACCGTCTCACAATGCCCCTTACTCCTGAATCACTTAACCGATTTCAAGACTTCCAATTTGTATCTAAATTCTCCTCCATTCCTAAAAACTTTTGTGAACCCTCTATCGGTTTATAACATTAGTTCTGAAATAATTTTTAAATTGAGTGAACAGTAACCACTTTCTTAGGTTTCGTAGTGAAGTCACAATCATTCTTGGCTTAACTAGTAAGGTCTGAGGTTATGATAAGCGATTGACTTCAAGAAATAAAATGATTTCCATAGACTTTGTTCATGTTTTATTTAAAGTCAAACAACCAACCTGTAACTGTAAAACTAGAACATAACCATTATTCCAACGTATTCCTCTTCAGCCTGATACAATTTTCCAAGTAAAAATTATTAAACCAACTATTGGCATTTCCTTGAAATAATTGAAACGATAGTTTACAACGTTTCAAAGTAAAAAATACGAAAAAGTGAAAATAATCTCGAATAATCGTTTAAATCTGATGCAACAAACGTTCAAATTGTATCATGTATTTTTATATGTGAAAAATTTTGTTTTATTATGCAATCATTTTTGTATTCTCATATAGAAAAATGGTTCTTTTAGGCAGGGACAAAGAAAATTGAGCCATTAAAGATGTTCCATAGTTCCATAAGCATCAACAGATAAACGATTTAATACAGAATGCAAATTTGTCCTTGCTAATAAAAATGCGAGAGTTGCAATATGAAATGAGTCATCCACAGCCACTGCTAAAGCGTTCACTCCTTCATATCAAAAGAGGAAAGTCATATAGATTAAAAAAATATTACGCAATAGCCCCAAAATAATTAAAGAGTGATGATTGATTAATTTTTCAAGGATTGATAATTCCATTGAAATAATGCCAAATTTGCACATAATTTTTCATGTAAAATTTAATTAATACAGATATAATATCAGGAATTAAACCCAAGCAGATCATTTTATGGATTCCATAGTTGTTTTTAAGGATCCATGGGACTTAAAAAGCTCATTTCTTTGAAAAAAACGTGAGAGAAGCTCTTTTCAGACATTTTTTATGCGCCAAGAGGAAAAAAGATTCCACCTTCATCTTCAATTGTGAAATGAATGGCAAAAATCGCTTCATCCTCACCACCACCGTCAGCAAAAAAGCGATAAGAAAGGTGATATATGGCCCGTAATACCTTTTACGTAAATTCTTACGGTACTAGTGTACTTTTCCTATCCCCGTAATGCTTTTGTGCATGCATCATCACCCTACACTGTGCTGTGTTGAGCAGTGTTGAGTGCTGACCTAGCCATATTCCTGCTTATGCATTTGGACAAAAAATGGAGATCACTTCCTCCTTATGCAATGCAATGGTGGGATGCATGGTGGCCATGCATTGTGCATCATCATGCACCTCATCATCGTACAAGAATACCTTTCCATATGAACAAATGGAAGATTCTAAAAAGGAGCCTCTCATTCTTTCAACGAGTTGAATGAAATTTGATGAGAAGGAGAGACTTTGAGGTGTTTTATTCAATTTTATGTGATTTTTTAATCTCTACAAAATCTCATTTTTTCTACGTGCTGTGCAAATTTAAAATTTCTCTTTTTAGTTATTAGCCACTCCAAATTCTTTTTAATTAGTGCGAAAATGCACTTTTGTAAATAATTAAATTTAACATTTACCAACGATTGGAAATTTGTGATAAAATTTTAGAACAATCCTTTTGGAATATCCGTGGAAGAGGGAGACGTTTTTTGGCACAGGTAAAATTCTAACTTTTAAAATCAAAATTTTGGGAAAATCAATTAGCTAATTTGCAATTAAGTGGGTCATCATTGAATATTGCACTAGTCGTTGTGAAACTTTATAGAATGGTTGAATTTCAAATTAAAATCTTGATTTACGGCTGGATTAAGTTTGCCTTAAATTTCGTGCACTGGGGATCAGCTATAGTTAATTTAATCTACATTGATGGATAGATTGGAAAAATAACTTTGCAAAATTAGGTTTATAATAAAAAATCAAACAAGCCTACTTGTTTGAGGTTTGAATAGGTGAAATGTTTATCATAACATTGCTTATCATCATCAGATTTGCACTGGATAAGAATAAGTCATACCTCCTTGTTCAAATATTTTAAGTGGGCTGTATTATTTCAATGGTACAATATTAAAGTGCAATATTACGATTTGGGTTGAACATTACTTGCAATTTAAAGAAAGATGACTGCGTAACTATCAAACTGAAAGTATTTCAAATGCATATGTACAACTTGATTTTACTTACTTAACCTTTTTAGTTATTATTTGCAACTCTATGTATTATATACGGATGTAATAAACGTTATTATCTGTTTCACAGGAAGGAAAATCAAGGTTCTGAAACTAGACACCATAAAGAACGAAGTAGCATAATAAGTTTTTGAGCATAAAGGGACATTCATTTCAACGATGGGGAAGAACAAAACGAAAAAGAAAAATCATCAACGAAACCACGTTCCGGATGATCAAGATCCAGATCCCGATGTTTCGGAAAATGAACCTTCTTCGTCAGAAAACGCATCAACAAGTCTGAATGATACAATAGTTCTAAGCAGTGGAAATAATGTTATGGACACTGATGTTGAAGACTCAGAGCAAACTACCGGGAACTCCACTCCTGCCGACGGCCCTGATCCTATTACAGCTGGCGAGTCTGATGGAAATCCATTTACCATGAACGTTTATAATTATCCTGCAGATACTTCAGTGGAAATAGTTTCTGAAGAGGCATCAACGAACGGGAAGATGGACGAGAGTAAATCACAGGGCCACACATTAGTAAAGTGCCCTCACCTTAAAAATTCAGCACACACAGCAAGTGTTAGGAAATCGCTATTAAAAAGGCGAGAAATGAAAATAATTTGTTCTGCAAAACCTTGTACAAAGCATCCACCAAATGTGGAACTACAACATGGCTCTGGAGACAATACACGATTACACGAGGTTAGCAAAACAGTTTATAGATTTTTCAATTTTTCCAGCTCGATAATTGTTTGTTTGTTGGAATGAATTAATTGCGTAAACTACTATTAAATGCATAATCAAAGGCTGAAGTCATTAATTAGTATGCTTGTATTTTATTTTGTAGCCCTGTAATATTTGGGTCTGTCTCCAATGCGGATATTTCGGTTGCGGCGATCACACTGGGTTAAACGGGGATGCTGAAGTTCATTATAATACCCCTAAGACTGGCCACCATAATTTAGCTGTGAAATTAAATGATGAAGTGAAAACCATATGGTGAGATTAAATTGATTTAATATGGCTAAAACTCAAATGTACAAAATTCCCACCACATTTGAGTGGTTCCAAAAACATTTAACTTCAATTATTACAAATATTACATTTCAATGGCTTCGTAGGTGCTTTGGCTGCCGGACTTTCGTTGATGTGGAAGATAATGCTTACGTTAAAGAGACAATCTCTCTTATAAAGAAATCATTGGATCAGAAAAAACAAAAACAACCTGCTATTGCCCTTGGACCACCACCTCCCCCTCCTCAGCCACAAGGAGAATCGTCTGAAGGAACTACCGAGTTTAGATCAGCACGTACCAACAAAAGCAAAATGAATGGGCGTAATAAATTTACGTCATACGGTTGGGAAAACACACACCGTGAAGAATGGCCTCTGGTAAGTGAATTGAATAAACCAGTAATTATTATACTACTAATACTTAAGTCCAATAATTGTATCGTTGAGTGACCTTTTTCATCAAAGATAATTTGAGTGGTCTAAATGGTTTCAGGGGTTGGATAACTTGGGAAACACGTGTTTCATGAATTCTGCATTACAATGTTTGTCAAGAACGAAAAGTCTTATACCCAAGTTGGACATGTATGGAACTGGAAATACTTTAGAAATAATGGTGACGGCAAGACCTCCATCTGTCAATGTCCTGGGCACTCTAACACCAGAAACCAATGGGGATGCGTCATTGTTCCATCTAGGCTCTTCGGCAGATGGAAACTGCATTGATTATAATGGCGAGAGTAATCGCATTATACCATCCGCAGAAGCAGAAACGGGAGGGTCCAGTCCTTCATCTTCTGATATGGATAGTCTCCTAGATGTAGCCTCAGGAACTTCATCAAAGTCATCTCCTAGCAAAGAAACAGCACATGAGAATTATAAAGAAGAGATTGAAAAGGAATTACAAAGAAATCTACGACTTAAATTGACAATATCTAAGGACTCGATGACATCTCGTTTGCGAACAGCATTTAAGGCTATGTCAAGATCGGACGGACAAAAGGCGAACAATACACATGATGATAATAGCTTGCGACTTGTAAGGCATGTGTATACTCCGTCGTCAATTCACAATGCGATGTCCAAACACTTTAGGCCTGGACAACAGCATGATTCGCATGAACTTTTGAGAACTGTTATCGATATGATGAAGAAAGATCAAATTAAAGTATGTCAAATATTGAAAATATTGTTTTTTTATTATTAATCAGAGATGTGTTCAAGTATTTTAATAACTTTTAATGATGATAGTTAAATAATTTCCGTTTTCTATTATTATTATTAATATTATTTCAGGCGTTTAGGCTTGCAATTATGCAATGTTATGGTGTTAAGAAAACAGAAGGAAAAACTTGTGATCCAAAGATTGCTGAATTGGTAAGACCTACCTATGTTTTTAATTTTTAATGTCCATTCTGTTGATGTTTTTATTTTCTAAAACTAAAACATTATCTTGTTGTAGCTTAAGATGTGGGACCGAAAGTTATACCATAAAACTTTTGTTGACGAAATATTTGGAGGAGAACTAGTTACTTTTTCAAAATGCTTAACCTGTGGTTCAGTGCGACGGTCCTATGAAGACTTTCTTGATCTTAGTTTACCGATTCGCGCAGTAAGTGTTGATATAATTCAATGTAATTATATGATTTTATAGTATCTAAAGTGTCTTGCTAATATTAAAGTTAAATTAATTCTATTTTAATCCTCAACAGTACACCAGGAATCAAATTCCGAAAAGGACATACTCAGTGTTTGACGACGATGATAGTAATGGCAAAAGTATGATTTGGTTAAAGCTATTACATGGCCCAAATTAAAACGATTTATTAATGTTGTTTGTGTTTTTTATTGTTACAGGAAGCCTCCTAGACTGCTTAAAGTCGTTTACGGAACCCGAGCAATTGACTGGTTCCAATGCAGTTGAATGTGAAAATTGTCACCGTGTTAACCTGGAAAAGCTTGAAGCTGGTGCAAGGTTTGAAGATGTTTTTCCTGGTGTGAAACTTCCGGTGAACACTGAAAATGAAATAAATAAAAAGAAGCCTGTCCTTGAACCTGAACCTCAATCTGCTTTAGAAAGTGAAATGGATTCCACACAGCCGTTGCTGATGGACGAAGAAACTCCTCACAACGGTGCAGAAGATATGGATGACCTTGACGAGCCTGCTGTTGATGGAATAATTGCCAATACATCAGATATGGAAGATGAAGGAAATGATGTTCCTCCGATATTTTTGGGAGAGTATGAAGATCGAGGAACAGGAGCAGCTACAACAACGACTACTGAATTCAATCATTTCAACCCGTCGTCGTTGGCCGGTGATGAAGGCTTTTCCGAAAGTGATTCTTCTGAAGAGAAAAAGTCTGCATCTATATCAGCGTCGTCGAGTAGAAATTCAATTTCTGAAGCAGAAAATGGAATGACAACGGTCCAAAATAAGCTTAAGGAAGTCAAGAAACCGATTCCAATCACAAAATGTCCATGTAGTCGTCATCAAATGGTGTTGAGGCCACCCGAATGTCTTACAGTTCACCTCAAAAGATTTCAGATCACTAGTCATGGAACCTCAAAGTTGAGTGATCGTGTAAGTTTTCCTTATATTTTGAACTTGACCCCTTTTTGCGCAAGAGATGATGAAGATCTACAGAGACTGGATGGAAAGGATGTGTACGATGAAGACGGAGAAGTTAAATACGCTTTGTATGGAATCGTAGAACACAGTGGCAGTTTACATTGGGGCCATTATGTAGCTTACATTAAGGTACACGGAAACCAATTAGATTCTGCCGGAGAGAATCAAGTAGACACAGAAAATAGTAATGACTCTAGCACAGAAGCTACCCCAGATCAGTGGTTTTATATTAGCGATTCTAGTGTATCTCCTTCCACTCTTGATTCAGTTCTCCGTATGGACCCTTACATTCTATTTTACGAAAGAATACGTGGCACGGATAAGAAAAATAAAGCAACTCAATTGGAAAGCCTGAATGATCAAAATCCTCCTAGTTTGTGTAATTACGATGTAGGGTCTACAGCAGCAGCGTCATTTTCCACGTTTAAAGAATCGTTGGATAGGGCTACTACTGCATCATGTACAGCAACATCGGAGACTACTACAAGTAATGCTAATGCTACAGCAGGATGTTCCTTTGACTTTTCAAACTTTACGGGCCCTACGACATCGACTGAATAACAATCAACTCTTAAAATAAAACTTTTGAACGATTGCGATGAGTTTTTAATATAAAATTCGTACTTGAGTGAGTTACGTTTCAGATTGTGTTAACGGAGATTGAGCGGTATATAGTTCAGATTAGTTATTAATTTCTACAGGATATTATTAAGTAAAGTTTACAGTGCTGTGCATTGAAGTTTACTACTTCGATATTCTTTTTCTTACTTGACCATGGGTATGTAATCAATGATAAAAAATGATGAACTAATTTAAATTTTTGGAATACACATTATGCTATATTAAGTGCTGTGGTAAACGTTACTTAATTACTGGGATGTTTATACATAGATCAGTATTTAACTGCTGTATGTTTCGAAAAAATTTGAAGTGCGATAAATTAAAACAATTGGGTTTCTTAACATAAAAATGATCATTTTGTTATTAATTAATGCATTGGCGCGTGATACATTGAATTGAATAATTGAAGCTTAGCATGCCACATTGATTCGAAAACCTGGAACATGAGATTTCTCATGATTTGATGCTTTTCTTCACTTTATTCTTAAATTCATGACATTTTATTTTTATAAACACAATATCACCTCCCTCTCTAGTATTAATTCCAATCTCATTAATCAAATGTCTGACAAGTTTTTCACATCTCACTGCATTGGTTGATTGATAATAGCATACAATACAATATACAAAATAACATTTGGGTAGGATAGGAGTTGAGCGAGCACCTTAATAATGATACATATTTTAATCAGCACTTCACCTGCGGAGATTCTTCATACTCTTCACCCTTACAAGGTTACGGCAAGTCGAAATAAATAAAACGGTAGTCAAAGAGTATCTTAATCGTATTTCAATTTTATAATTATATAATAGTTTCAGTCAGTAATTGGTTGGAAAACAATTCGCATTATACTCATAATGGGGAATATAATTATGAGGTTTTGATTTTTAAGATTTACGTTGAGAGTTGAGATTCTTTGGAATCGAAATATTATATCGTTCTTAGGTTTCTAGACGTCTGGGTTCAGGTCACAAGGTCTAGTTAGAAAGTTTTTATTCAAGTGCGTCCATTTTGTTGCAATCCATTTATGGCCCTGATACATAATTTCAATTTTTATTTGTAATGCCATACTTGACTTATTCAATAAAAATAAACAGTTACTTCATAATTTTTTTAAATTAAAACATACCAGAACAATTGGACAGGCTCCATGAAGCATTCTCATATCTATTTGTCCATTCTTCAGAGCAGTGTACCATAAAACAGCGGAGCCTTTGTTGGGCTTGACGTGAGTTCCAAGTACAGGGAACGCAGTTAATCCTCCTTTTTGGACTTCATTAAGCTAAAAAAATATATAAATAGATTTAGAATTGCTTTAGCATCCAATACAAAAGATATACTAAAGATCGTGATTTATGGAATCTTACGTAAACCAAAAAGGTTGTAACTCGATCTCCCTTTAATTGCAAAATAGGATCTTTATCTGGATTTCCTCCAAGCTGAAATCAAATTACATGCTTTAAAATATTTGATCATATACATATATTTTCTCTAAAACAATTTCGAAAAAGTTACCGAGTCATAATGAGTAGACACATGGCCACCATATGCATAGCTGGCAATCTGAAGAGCTTCAGAGGCATTCATTCCCCTCACGTTAAGACCCGTAATGAGTTCAATTCTTCGTCCAATTGGAGCCAATGGAATATGCTCATCCTCTAACCAAGCGTAAATAGCAGTTCTTGGGGTTGCTCCAGGAACATTCTGTGGAGCCCTTTGTAAGGTAGGCATAGCTGCCTTTTTCATTTCTCTTGCCCAACTCTCAGAAATGACATCGTGGAATTGAATAAGTAAGGGATCATGGTGGTGTAGTTCAGCTTTCAATGGGAACAAGTAAAAGTATGGATGTCGCTTGTCGTACCAGCATTTCAGAGTTGCTTTATACTGCGGGCTCTAAAAGTTTAACAATTTCCAGCATAAAATGACCATGTTTTTTCATGTTACCCCATTGTGCTTTGCATTTTATGCTACCTGGAAGTCATCACCATTGCAAAGAGCCAGAAAGTTGTAATGGCCAGCCTCTGGATGTTCTTCTTTTGAAAGACCTCTTAGATTCTTATAGTTTACGGAGCGCAAAGATGTAGCATTTGGGTTCTCAGTAAGACGGTCAGTAAACATGTACAAATGAGAATTGTGTTTGTTCCTGTCAAAGTCCCTGTCGTGCTGGTTATAGATAAGCAAAAAATACGTTAAAATCTTTATAGCTTTAAGTTTGCCATTTTGTAAATCAAACCCATATATACCTTCTCAATATTTCTCTTGTACGTATTTGCAAGGCTAAATGCGCTGACAGAAATTGTATCATTTTCTTCCTTCATCATGGACTCGGTGACTTTCAGCCAATCCATTGCCAAAGTATAGTATTCACTTTTTGCTGCATATTCTGCCAGTTTGAATGTATGAGACGGTCTCAGACCAACTTCTGTTTGGATGCCCATAATGTTCCCTCTTGCAAACTGAAATTCAACGAAATTTTAAGGATTACTGACTGGCTAAGTAATATCACTTTTAACGTAAGAGTTGTTGAATAAAATGTGCCAACAGTATTGCTACTTACTTGTTCAATATTCAAATCGTAGACGTAGTGGACTCGAAGTATGGCGTCCATCGCATCTCCAAGGTCTTTTTCAGATGGCCATGGGAAGACTCCGGAAAGCTTTTGGACGCGGTCTTCCAATTCTGTCAAGTAAATGCAAAAAAGAATTAGCGTAAATCGAATAGTTTGGAATTTTTATGGACAATTTATTTCATAAACTTACGACGCTCTAGCTGTTGACTAACATGGCTTCCAATTGCATCAAATTCTGTAGCGAATCTTCTAACCATCCGATACGCAGTAATAGGATGAGCTGCAATTTGTGTAGCTTTCTGCCATGGGTCTGCATCCTCTGGCATGTGTGCTGTTCCTTTGATAGCAGCCTCCTCATAGTCTTGTAAATATCTGGAATATAATTTTAAATGACAATTTAAGTAAAGCATTAACTTCTATGTAAACCGCGAGAAAAAACGCTTTATATGCAAACTTGATAAACTTACGCATGAATTATTCCCAGTCTTTCTTCAAGAGCTTGTGCATATTTCACCATTTCCTTGTAGATTTCAACTTCAGTTCTGGCTAAATACGTTAAGTAAGTGGAAGAGAGTGCATAAGGAAATGGCTGCGGTGGCCCTTTCGGCGGGTCCTTTCCTTGTGGAGTATAATCGGATGTGTACTGTGACTGACAAATGTTAAAACACAGAGTGGAAAACAGAAACAAATAAACTAGAGCCATGTTTGGAGGCTGTTTTCCTTTCTGATGAAAATGACCGTTAACAAGCTACTTTAAATATTTAGCAAATGACTTTTTGCTATTTGTAGTTAATTGTAAAAACGAGTATTCGCGTCAGGTCTGTATCCGTAGCGGATTGAATTTGTTTAGGGTTTTAGGGTTGATTTGCTGCTTCTTTTGTATGACGTTTTTTCTTTGTCACCAGCTTCAAATAGGATCTGCGTGAGTTAAATGATAATTTTGCTTGTGTTAGTACAGTTTTTTAAAATTTTAATCACGTTTTAGTTTTAATACATTTGAAAATAAAGATGAAACATCATAGATGAGCATATTATTCATATTTTTAACAGTGCAGGGATAACTGACACATATTTCTAAATTTGAAGTCATTTAAGTTTTGTCGAGGTATAACTTTTAAAATACCCGGATTATGAAAATATCAAATTTATTTTCAGGTAGCCAAACAAAATGCACACATAATAATGATTGTGTAAGTCATAGCTCAAAGTACAATTAATGTAAGTAAAGGCCGAAGTTGAAGTGCAAAATTAGTGGTTAAAAATAAACGCAATAACCATATTCCGTTGCATTGCAAGCAAAAAATGATTACTCACTCAATACCCTTGTGAACTATATTTGTACAAAACGGGATCATTTCATGCTCTATAGCTTTGCTTTCAAACTGTTGCTTCAGGTAATAAAGCAACAAAGAAAAATAGCTTCGGAAAATACATTTTTATAAGAAAACCCCAGGTTTTTTATCTTGTGCATCAATTTACGTCTCTTCCTGAAAGTTTGCATTATTATTAAACATTCTTAATATCAAAATGCTAAATGTATAACAAATTACTTTGCTTTGCATGATAGAGAGAAGGTGGAATAAAAACTGTGGCGTATGAATGGTATGTATGGTATGAAATAACACAATGGTATATTATCGACTTCAGTCAAAAAGGTATCGTTTTAACTTACGAATGATTTTATTTTTATTTTAATACGCAATTCAAACTATCATCATTTGGTTGTTTCGTTTCTCGTAAAAGACAGGATTGAATGAGAGAACCCAGTGAAAATTATTTACTTTCTAATACTGTTTTTTAAGAAATACATGCAACATTGCACTCGAGATTACATACGTTCATACTATAGCTCATTAATGATATTTATTATGATATAACAAACGACCAAAAAGAATAAATCAAAGCAATGCTTCAAAGTAATATTTTGCATCAATCTAGAATTCGAATCTATGTGTATAATTAATCAACCGTAATACTCATTCCAGTATATTACCTATTATTATTAGGTACAGTGAATTTGTCCCTTTTCATGTTGGTTTTGGCAAGGGCAATTCATTTTTGTATGAGATACGCTTTAAAAAGCAAACACAAACGGATAAAAATAACTTCATAATTTCGAAATATATTTGAGTCTGTTGTCAGTTGAACTATGAAATTCTTAATTAATAAGTACAATCCAAATTAGCAAATTCATGAAAGAAAATTTGCATTTTATTGTGTAATCTCACTGTTAAAACTACCGAGTGGACTATTTTTTAATCTGGCTGAAAGCGGCTTGATGACTCAAGTAGCTTAACGCATAGTTCCCTTTTTTGTTATCTTAATCATTTTCATTGATGATAGATTGATATTTTAGAAATTTAACTTGAATTTTAGGGATTACATAGTTCATTTTAAAGTAAAACTATATTGTATAACAGTTTGCCAATGAGTTTGCATCAAACAACTCGCCGGTTACAACAAAGGTGAAAATTTGTGTCAAAAATATCCAAAATTATACGAACAGGAAGGAAATTTCATTGAAGAAAGCTAACGTTTACACTAAAGTATTACCACCTACCATGCCTAAATGATGCTCACCTCGGTGCTTACGCTTACAAAACGCTTTTGACAAACTCTACTTCCCTATCTTTTATGCACATCTTGACAGATAAAAATACTAACAAAAATTCTGCCTTGCCTTGATGAAATTGAATCATGTCCTTATCTTTCCAAAATATTAATAAATTTGCCAATTTACAACCCACTCAAATACTAATAAGTTTTTAAAAATATTGGAGTAAGCTATATTATTGTCATGTTTGCTGCTTCGGGTCTGACACAAATGATCATCAAGTCTGTAATTAAATAATGGCTTACGGAACAAGAACCAACAAAGCAGCGAGAGTAAACTTCCTGCTAATCCATTAACCTTATTGTTTAAAAGTATTAAATAACAAAAGTTTTAAAAATATTACCTTAGATTGAGGAATCCATTAAAGGAAGAACTATGAAATTACACAGTCAAATATTAAAATTGGTTTAAAATGTTATAATTCTTCACTTTTAGCCACGATTGCGATTAAAGATTTGTAAAAAATATATTCGTCAGTAACTTTAAATATAGAGAGCGTTAACAGTCACAGTTAAATGAGCAAATAATTATAAGAAATTATCCAAAATCAAAGGCAAAGAGAAAGAGAATCATTTAAAAAGTCTCTCTGCCGTTTCTAACTTGCGTTTTGTTAGCTTCCTCCTGCCAATCTAAAGGTCTAAAGAGATTTTCAACCACCACCATCACAAATTCAACTTTCGTTGCCGTCATCCCACAGGTTGTTGCCGTTTTTACTAACTTTTGTAGCAGAAGCAGAGGTAGATAGATGAAAATCTTATGCAGGGAGTGAATGATGTACATTTATACATTAAAAGTCCGATTGAAAATGAAGAATATGCAAAAGCAAAAAAGGAAGCGATCTGCAAAGCTGTAGTGGAATGGTCATATTTAATGTAAGCAGCAAAAAACAGAAGAAAATACCTTTTGCTGGTATCCACTTCACAATCATATAAACAGTTGGCTCGGTCGTTGTCTGATAGTTTTTAAAACTACTTTTTAGGTTGGTTTCAGCAATTTTAATTCAGTGCCTGTACATTAGTACTAGTACAAACCAGGTATAAGGTAAGCGTTAAAGAAGAAGAATAATGATGAGAGAATTCGCTTAGGATTGCACGTACGCACAAAATAGGATGATGAGAAAGACAAGAGCTCGGTCGTTTTTGTAAATTTGAAAAATATCTTTTATTTCACAGGTACTGAATATAGGTACCTGTTTTACCTAGAGCCATTTATATTACATAAAACAGATATTCTTTGCACCAGCTGCATGCAAACTTTTGCAGTATAGTATACGTATTTCTGCTCATGACCATATGACCATGACATTTGAAATTTACAAGTACAAATGTATGCATTCCGCTGGTACTCAATACTACCTCCCGAAGATAACGTTAAAATGAGAACAAAGCAGAAACAATTTGTGATTTATGGTATGCAAGTACGAAAATCTAGGATGCATTTTTTGCTGTACAAATAGGGATTTTTGCTCAAAATTTAGTCACTTTTCTAACATTCTAAAATGAATTACATATGCATCAAACATTTTATTTTTACGTAAAATGTGATGAAAAGACTATTAGCTTAAAAATTATGTACCTCAACTTTATAACGAACATCCTAAAGGGCCTGTACTTATGTAGGGGCACGATACTGATCCCTCATGACAATCACTCAAACAAAATCCCAATAGACTAAAGAGCTGAAGAAGAAGAAAAGATAGGACAGTAAATGAAGACAACATATTAAACCCCGGATGGATGGAATAATTATGGTTCTGCCAATGCTAATGCTACCCACTAGTGTAACCAACAACAAAAAATCACTTTTGATTTCATCTCCCCCAAAAAAACAGGTTTCCGAAATATGCCAACTCAGCCTATATAAAAGTTTGTTGTTTAGTTTCTTTTGAGATCTTTAAGTAATGCAGTTCTTCAATAACTTTTCATGTGTGTTGTTGTTACACCCTTAACCTGAATGGAACGAATGACGGGTTTTTGACTTCTGTTTTGTTCTGTCAAAAAAGTCTTTCATCTTTTCATGACTTTTTACTTTTTTAAATGAATAAAAAGCCAGCTATTATCATCATGGAATTGAATGCAGTGAAAACAAAGGAAAGATTCCTTGTTTGTCGAAAATATATCAGGGCTTACAGTTTCCGCTTAGATTGAATTTAATTGTTCTGGGATTTTGTATTACTCTTTCCATTGCTTGCACTGATTATTTACAAACAATCTTAACTTTTACCTCTTTTGACAAAAAAGAAAAGGAGGATTCTTTATGATAAAAGGTTTTAAAAACATCTTTGAGGAGAAATCTTGTGAATCAATGTTTGGCTTTTCAAAATCGTTGCTGAATATCACGTTTCTTGTCCATTGTTGGCAGAGGTGCACTTCTTAAAGAAGAATTTAGTGTCTCACACACAAATGCAATCACAAATGGGGTGAATAATGAAAATTGGTATGAGGATTTTTTGCAAAATATTAAAACTCGAACATTTTCAGATGAGAAAGTTGCCCTCGTTGATATTCACGTATTGTACAACTTAGGTATATATCCTAACTGATAAAATGTGCTAAGTTTTAATGCTCTCTATCATCATAAGTGTAACGTGTTTATCAGTGATAAATTATCACTAAGTATATCTTACTTTAGTCAAATGAATTTGCGAATATTTTGCATTTACAAATGTGATTGCGTTTCAGAAACAAAATTCTTTATTCTTTCTCCTACCTTTATAAAAATGTTGCAAAAAATATATGCCTTGGTTTATTACAATCTATATTTTAAAACATAGTTTCTTGTTTGATTTCTTCTAATCAGTTAACCAATGTTCCAAATCAATTTCATTATTCTTGGCGACAATTTATTTTAGTTTCTGAAAGGGGTTCCGAGAGAAATATTTTCCAAATCAACATTGTTGTTGACAGCTTGCTTCTTGATCTTGACCATCTTGTCCATATTCTCCATAATTTGCATTTCCTTCTTGCTGATCTTGATTAAGTTGAGTACCATCGCATTTATCGCCCATGTTTTCCCTTCCTCCGTCCGTTATCGGTACTTGTAAATTCAGCTGCCCATGACATTTTCCTGGACAGATGGCAACCGAAACACTTGCAAGATCCTTGGGGAACTCCCACTTGAAGACAGAACCATCCTGGCATGTAGTCAAAATGTAATCAGACATTGGACTGAAGCGAACCCGTGTGATTTCTGCAGAATGGAGACATCCTTTTCGTAGAAGCTTTGTTTCATTGTAACTCCACAGCCTTACTTGCCTATCTTGACCTCCAGTAGCAAGGTAGAGACCACAAGGTGAAATGTCCACAGTGGTAACAGGATCAGTGTCAGAAGCCATAGCTTCCCGAATCGTGGATCCATCATAACTTTCAAAATAGCAAATCTTCTTGTTGTGAGTCACGGCAACAACCTGGCAATTACTCGGATGCCATGCCACATCCAACATGAGAGTATCCTGGAGCATTAGTGCAAGACGAATGTACTTGGACATGCACCAGATAATCACACTTCCATCTCCACTTGAACTAACAACTTGACAGCCATCAGATTTCATTCTTAATCCAGTTACTGGTCCAATGTGTTCCTTCATTATTGCAATTGGGGTAAGTTGATAGGGACAAATGCTCCATATTCGTACTTGACCTTCTTCGCCTCCAGTGACCAGGAATCTATCGTCAGGTGTGAAGACTACTCCAGTAATACCTCTTTGATGAGCATGATTGATTGCCCAGATAGGACTTCCAGTTTGCGGCGTGTAAGCTCTTACATTGGAATCATTCCAACCGGTCACCACAGCATTTCCAGAATTTGTGAAACAGACAGAGTAGCAAGTCATGTTTGCTACGTTGATTCTCACCAGTTCCCTCATTGCTTTAGCATTCCAAATGCGGACATCTTCATAAGAGCAAGTTGCAAAAACATCAGAGAAGCAGTTTGGAAAAGCTAGATCATGAACAATTCCGTAATGACTGGAAGCCAACATTCTTGGTTTGTTCAAACAACCAAGTTTGGTCATGTAGATTTCGTTCATAGTTGAGCCAACAAGAAGGTCTTGATTCTTGAGCAAAAGGCTTGTTACAGCTCCTCTGGCGCACATTGGGTTACCAATTTCTTGGAGTACATAGTCCATAACTCCATTTGGACGGCAAACTCCTTTCACAGCTACTTCCACTACAATTCCATTCCCTGCTCCAATCAAAAAGTTTCCACTTTCTAGAAGACGCATTGCGGTGACTCCACCTTTATAGAGATGAGAGTTTCTTGTCTTCATTTCGCATTTTAGAGGAAGTCTATTGATAACTCCGTTTATAATTGGACCGTTTGTAGCAGGACCAAGAGCATCCAGTTTGTCACAAACATGACCATCCCTCGGTGGAAGGTTCAACTTGATTTTGAGAACATCTCCGGTTGTAGTTCCGCAGTAAGCAAAAATATCATTGGGATCCACAATAACAGAAGTCACGTCCCGTTTGATTTTTTTCATATTTACTTTCTCCGTCCTGACACGGTTTACTTTTGTATCCAAAATCCAAACTGAAAGGTAGTCATCTCCTCCCATGACCCAACAGTCGTTCCTTGTGTTGGTACAGGCAACCGCACGGGGAAAACCATTTCTTCCTCGGCAAGCTTGTAATCCACAGATGACTTTCTTTCGTTCCATGTCAAATATGACAACATTGCCATCATCCATGTTTCCAACGGAGAGAAGATATTTTCCATCAATACTGAACCTTACTGCATTCACTCTTGTTAAGTGGAGATTGTATTCCCCAAGTTTGCAACCGGAGTAGAAATCCCATATGATTGTGGAAGCTTTGAAGCCCATGTAGTTCATAGAGCCTGATGCAATATAGCGGCCTTGGACATCTAGATCCAAGCAAGTTACGTTGTTGCCATGGCCAATCAAGAAGGTTTGCTGCCCATTGGAGATATCTGCTTTGATGACGTTAGCACCAATGGCGTAGATTATGTGAGGAGTGCAAGGATGAACATGGAGACCATTCGAGGCTGTCACTTTCCCTGTAAGGTCAATTTTCATGAAAATTAAATTACAGCAAACTACATACTTAATGAAACCCTGTGTAAAATGCTTCGATAATCATAGAAAACATACCTTCATAGCCAATTGTAGAGATGAGCGGAAGGGAAGCTGCTTCATAATCCACATTACAAATGCTTGTGGTCATACTGAATCTTTGGCGATAAGACTACCCCTGTTTCAAAGAAGAGATGAAACGAATCATTATTTGATACTATCATTAAAACGGCCAGGAAATTATCATCATCATCATGCTCCAAGATATTGAACAAATCATTTATTTGCTTACCTTTCTCGTCTTTTTGAATCCAAAACTTTAAAAAGCAAAAAAGCGTGATTTACTACTAACACTGATGTGATACTTTAATGAAACCTTTCCCTTTACGTTACATTTACAAATGAGTTTGTCAAAGTTTAGATCGATTCTGTCTGATTTTTCTGAAAGGGGATCAAGAAATATTTGGACGATGTTGTTGTGCGATGAGAAAAAGGGAAAATGATTGGAAAATGTAAAAGAATCGATCAAACATTGGTCAATTTCCCAACTTTTGAATTGTTTTCTACGGCAACCTCTTGTCGAAAAGATAGCTTGTTGAGGTAGCCCCTCTCTACAGTCCTCTCTATATTGAATGCATGAGTCAAGTAGAAACGTAAATGCTGGAGAAAAACGAAATCACGACCGTGAATGAATGATGGCGTATTATTGAAGCTATGAAAATACTTTATGGAAATTTGACTTTATGAATATTATTGTAGTATGAAATTCAAATGATTTGATGAGCTGGACAGTGCAATGAGTTATTAAGACATCAAATCAAGACAAAAAGACTATTTTTTGCTTTCATCTGTTCTCAATTAATTTTATTGTTATAAACCTTTTTGTGAAAGATTTTCTTTGCATTCACAAGGATTTGTAACAGCATTTCTTACAGTATCTGAATATAACCAAGTTGGAGGCATACCAGGTAATCCACAGTCTCCATTCCATGGTTCCAAAAGAGACTCATCATGTACGAAATATCTCCACAAGCCACACCCCAACACTCCAATTGCAAAATACATAATCCAATCACGAAGAAATTGTTTTAGATAAGTTTCAAATACTTCAGCGTAGCAAATCAGGAAGAAGAATATGAGATAGATAAGTATTGCCATCACTGTTGTAACAGCAAATAAATTTACAAGTCCGAGATATCCACAAGTGAGTTGACTATTGTAATATAGGGACATTCCTTGGCAAAACAAAAGTATTATCCAGCTACTCATCCAAAAGAAAGGAAATATGATTCCGTACTTTCCAAGGTCCAGTACCCACCGGTACAATGCCAAAGCAATAGGATATGCTGAAGCTATTACTGATGCAAACATTGTTCCAAAAATTATTGGATAAGGAATTTGTAAAACAAACTCTCCAAGTGACTGATAATCATTTACTGAAGTTTCATTCTCCATGATGCTTTACTTATCGAATAATTTCAGTTCCAATTGACTAATACGGTCGAGTGGACAGATTTGGTATGCTAGGGTGATAATATCAGCTGGCAGGGAATCCTCTGAATGGCGATTTTAAAACTTTAAAACGCTATGGGGTTGATTGACATATTGGTTAGGGGTAGTTATGTGATTAAAGGGTAAGTGGATGATGGCATGGAAATGCAGACGAAAAGGTTTCCCTGTTTCCCTGAGCTCAAGGTAGTAAACCGCTTTGCAACATAGATAAAGCTATATCCATTTACTTTGTTTAACGCATTAGCTTTGATACTAACCCCAACAACCAACCAACCAACAACCGTTGGAAGTCAAGGTTACGTAATATATGAGCCGGCAACTGACGAAATCTTTTGTTTACATCCAAAATCAAATCAACATTTCCCTGACCTCCACCAGAAAATTGTTTCACTTCGTCCTGCCATTTTTAGTTGTTGTCTCAAACTGTGATTATCAAGTTTCGCTTATTGGAACTATTACATTATCCGACTTTAAACAATCAATCATATTTTGCAAGTTTTCAATAGATTCTAAAGTTTTGGAAAATGGCTCCTCGAGGTCGATCAAGGAAGTCGTCGAAGAAGGCCGTGGACGACAAGGACCGGGGTACTAACTGTGGTCCCAGTGAACCAAAGAAGTATCCTTGTGGGATCCCCAAGAAAGTAAAGGAGCGTATGAAACAGGAGAAGGAGAAGGCTAAACAGCAGAAACAGAAGGACGGGTGTAAGCCGAAGCCAAAGCCACCACCGAAAAAGAACAAAGACTGTTCCAAAGATCGTTCCAAGAAACCGAAACCTTCTAAGAGGAAGTCAAAAAGCAAAGAGGGAGGGAAAAAGTCTTGTACATGTGAGAAGAAAGGAAATGGAGCTTCCAAGGTAAGTCCTCTTCCAAACTCAGTCCATTTTGAGCCCTGTCCTGCTTTGGCTTTGAAAATAAAACTACAATTTTAATTGGGAATTTTAGGAAAGTAAACCTAAGCCCAAGCAAAAGAAAGGAGCTTCGAAATCAAAATCTTCTTGTGATTCCAACAAAGGGAAAGGTGGTGGGAAGGCCAAACCAAAGCCAAGACCACAGGTAAGATCTTCCAAAAGATTTAAAATAAATATTCATAATCAAAGGGATGTTAATGCAGGATAATTTTATTTCCAAAAATAGAAAAGGAAGCCATCTAAGAGTGCAGACACATGCAAGAAGCCACCAAAGAAGCCAAAAGTTTCAAAACCAAAGTCCGACGGTGGAAAAAAGGAGGGATGCAAAGGGGAAAAGAAGAAGGCTCCTTCAAAACCAAAACCTAAACCAAAAGTAAGTCTCTAAAAGCTTGCTCAATTTTACTTCCTTTTCTACCTCCTCCATACTCCAAATTTCACAGATAAATTCTTGTTTTCTTGCAGCCGCAGCCTCCTTGTGCAGATGACTCAGACGTTGACTCACCTCCTTCTCCTTCTTCCGAATCAACTCAACCCCCGCCACCAAAGGAAGACTAAGCACTTCAAAACGTTTAACGAAAATGGCAATTGAATAAATAACAGTCTTTGCAGTTTTTAATCATTTATTTAACTTTTGGCGGTTGAACTTTTGAAAAATGGAAAATACGATGATGAATGAATAATGCTCTGTGAAAAATAAAACTTCAGTCTTGATAACTTCCAATAATGACTCTCATTGATTTAATTAACCTAATTTACTCATTTTAAGCTTAATTTGGTACATCATTAAACTAAACATTTACTTTTAATTTATTCATTCTTGGTTTAAATATTTTTTCTCATATTGCCCCACCTTACCTCGCCTCTAAATTGTTGTAAACCTTAGGTTGGTAGCATGACTATTATATGACAAGTCCTACTATTTCTGGAATTTCTCCTTTGCCATCTTCCAATTGTATTGGATAACAGTGCCTTGGCTCTTTTGGCTTTATCCGCGAGGGATTGCTATATAGCTGTCTTTGGCTAGTCATTTTAATTTACAGATAGTACAGATACCTCTTATGTATGTAATTACTATTGCCTAAATATATCGTAAACCATACAAATTAAAAGTAATATAAATCTTGCGTACTCAGTTTTCATTTAAATACCTATTACAAAAGGAAATTTTCGACACGTTTTTTATACGTACTGATAGAAATTATGCTTTATCTACAACTTGGCTTAATCAAAATAATAAAGAGTGAAAGAAGTTTAAGAAATAACCTCGATATTATGGCATACAATATGGCGCGACTTCAATACAAATAATTTATAACAACCAGAGAAAATGATTTGCATTTATTTAACGCAATACAATTAAGGCGAATATAACAATTAACGATTCAGTTTAGAGTATAAGCTATATAACTATTTATTTTTTAAAGTTAAAATAGCATAAACGTGGTACATTTCAAAAATATTTAATTCACAAAAATTAACATGAAAATTGGTTTTTATTTGAATTTATCTAATAAAGTAAATGACCAATGTAGAATACTAAAATAGGAACTCAAAAGTACAATAAACAATTTACAGAAATACAGTTCATAATTAAGGTTAAAGTAGTAAAAACTTGTCCACTAGACAAAAGACTTTTACCACCATTATTAGACAAATGGTAAGCTAAACGGTTAAGTCCAAAATAAGTATAAAATAAGTATCTATTAAAAATACAATATTCCATTGAATTGAACGAGTAAAATTCAACTATTCCAAATTCACACGTAGATTCCTCTGCTTCTATTAATCCGTTCCATTAAACAGGCCCATCCGCAGTTTTCATTTAACCATTGAAGCCAATCTTTAATCCATTCCAACCACGAATTCTGAGTGTTTCCTTGTATTTGGTCATGTTGAAAAAATAATTTTCTTGTAATCAATTGTTTTTCATCTTCCTTGTCTAAATCCCCATCCCAAACTGATAGGGCTGCTCCACCTGTTGCAGGATCTACGTGCTGTGCGATTTCAGTATTTACTGCGGGGCATGTCCCACCGGTGGTAAAATTATGGTTGTAACTTACCCACAGTACAATGGCAGAGCAGGCCAAAAAGAACAAAAGAACGATGGCAAGAATAAGCCAGATGAAGTACCGACAGTCACAAATACAGTAGCCTGGTCTTGAAGAAGGTGGAAAATACTCTTCGGGAGGAGTGCTTGAACGGTGCCTTCCATAATGTTTCTCCTGTGTTGATTGGGATTCTTGTGTCAGGTCTTGCGAAAGGCTTAGGGATTGTGTTAAAGGACGAAATAAATCACTGAATTGTGAAGATTGCGATTGTTGTTCTCCATCCATATCCATGTCTTCGCAAATTTGCGTCTCTGCGTCAGTGCTGTCATCAGCATCGTTGAAGACTCCAGGGTTGTTGTTGGACACTTTATACGGAAGATAACCCGTATAAAAATCTTGAAAGCGAACTTTCTTTTTTTCAACGTTATTGAAATCCGTCTGCACTCCGATACTAATAAATGTTCTTTCCCGGTTTAATGAAGCAGATTGGAAAGTATACTCCACATCTGAGCGTGTCTCTTTAGAATCACACTGGATCAGACTCGAACTAGCAATCCCCTGAGGCAGCTCGTTTCTACTTTGTATTTCATCTGGAGCGACTTGGTCAAATGTTTCTTCGGGTATGGGAGGCAGTTCCCGTGTGGGTGGAGCACTAACCGAATTACTCTCACCTCTGCGGTTACTCATGCTGCATCGCTTGCTTCCTTTCAGTTGACACACCCCTCGCTTATATTGTGATGTCTCAAAGATAGGTGGTGCCTCCTTCTGTGGTTTTGGATGACTTAGGTCCAAATGCAATGGGATCGGAGGGGGCCTTGTTTCAAATGTCACCATCCTTGAATCCAAATAATTTAAAATATTAAATGCTGTTTGAATAGTTTTAATTCACGATTATTAATACTTAAAGTTTTTACTTACGTCTTACTCTATATGTTTCAAAGTTTGAAAAACAATTTTTGCTCGTTTCCAAAAATATTATGACTTGTGCCACTATAAAACTCAATCATACACTCATTTGAGACGCACAACTACTAGTAGATTTGTTTCTGAAAGAAGGAAATATGAAAGCGTGTGTAGATCAATAATTATCTAAAGGAATCCGAGAACCAAAGGTAGATTAAATTCTGTTAAAACTTTACATTGATAAACCATATCCTGTTTTTACCAAATCGCATTCAAAAGTTGATAAACTGATGCTGGGCTTCTTTTTTAATTAATATGCAATCATTTGTAGATTATTATTGGGAGATAGAGGAAGACGATAAGGAAGGGCTCAAATCATGTTTTGATTATTGTTTCTTCTGTTTAGCTTTGTCCTTAAAACTCTCTTTAATCGCCCTTTGACTCAATTTAATGGAAAGGAAATGAGTTTTACATGTTTTGAAAGAAATTCCTTACATTTATAAATCTAAAATTCAGCTACACAAGATAATATTTTTGCGAAGCAACACGGTGAGTCATTTAATCTTTCGTTCCAAAAAAGTTGGAACAAGTTTTGTAAGTCAGCAAGGAGATCGTGAGACGAAGGCAATGCTTGATTGAATATACAACACTATTCTCGAGATTTCTTGGAAAAGGTTTTTATTTTTATTATCATTTTGTCATATACAGAGTTATTTACATGTAAATTATTTGTAGACTAGATTTAGATAAAGTTAAAATTTTGGTTTGTATGCAGCAGAAAGAATTTATGGATTCTTTGCTTTAAAGTTTAGGTGCAGGTAGTTGCTTCAAATCTACCCTTAGATCGTGTGTCATTAATGAGAATTCTTTTGGGTTTATAAAGGCCTTTAGCTAGAGATTTAGGTAGGGGCATAACTTCTAACATCACATTTACATATCACAAAAATCTTTGATGTCTGTCAGCATGAAACATTTTTTGGCTCTAATCTTTTTAAACTATGTATATAAAGAACACGTAGTAGTAAAGGAAGAGGCTCGAGAGGGAAAATATTGATATTTTTGTTGATAAGAGCTTAATGGAAGACGAAGTAGTTGGCGACGTATTTTCCTGGTCAAAAGATGTTGATAATGACGAAGAAGTTGGTTCTGGTGTTGTTGGAGGTTGATCAGAACTGCTTTCTGTGATGGAATCGGTTGTAGAAGGGAAGTTTTCTGAGGTAGGAAATGTTGCTTCTTCGGTAGTTATGATTGGTGGTAATGAGGTAGATATTGGTGGGGACGAAGTAGGTTCATCATCGTCTTCTTTTTCCGTTATCACTGGAATTTCTGTTGTAGCGGCGGTTGTACTTGTTGGACCTGTAGGCTCTGTGGTGTCCGTCGTAGGAATTCTTGGCGTTGATGAAGGTTGAGGTTCCGGTGTCGTAGTGGAAGATGAGGGAAAGCCTTCTGTCGATGTAAGGATTTCTGTAATTTCTGGATCATTTGTTGTAAAGGGAGTTGGAGTGGGTGTGCTAGTTGACGTAGCCTCAGGTGGCTCTGTAGTAGACGTTGACGGTATTTCAGTATCCGTTATTTCAGGGAACTGCGTGCTACTGCTAGGAATAGGCGTCTCTGTAGTCGTTGAGGTAGACTCAGTTGTGCTACTGCTTGTTTCAGTAATGTCGCTGCTGCTGCTATCCGTTGTGCTACTTATAGGAGGTTCTGTAGATGTTGGCTCTTCTGTGGTACTAGATGAAGAAGGCAATCCAGTGGTGGTTGACTGGGGTTCTGTTGTAGTTGATATCTCAGGTTCCGTCATTTCATCATCTTCTGTGGTAGTTGAAAATGGATTCGGAGTAGTGGTTTCCATTGTTGAGAGAAACTCCGTTGTCGTGGTTGGTTCAGGTGGTAAGGTGGTAGTTGGTATGGGGGTTGGAAGTATTGGGCCTAAGTTTGAAGTTGCTACTCCCACAACATTGGATGGTCCTCCCTGAAAATTTTTTTTATGTAATTACAATTATTGCTATATTGCAGTATTTGTCTTTGGGATTAAGTAGTCCTTTGACATACCCTTTGTTCTCCGTAAATGGCTTCTACTGCATAAAAAGGAATTTCTGAAGACAGAGCATCGTAAGGCAACGTGACTTTGGTACCGGAGGGTTTCCCTCTTTCTTGAACTAACAGCTTTGTCATTTCAGTTGAATCTATAAAGTTGTCCACATGTGGAGCCATATATATTTTGAATTCATCGGCTTAAAAAATAAATTAAAATCATGCATATTACGTTTCTTTTTTAACAATTCATCAAACATTTTATGCTGGATAATGATCTTTTACTTACGACTTTTCTCCGAGCCTAATAATTTTGGACTGGTGAATGAAAATTCAACATGATAATCTGGCAAGACGGTTACCGTAAAATCTAAAATTTTCATTGGTTTTCCCTGCAACTCGAAATCAATAAAACATAAACATTGCGTCAACAATGTTGTTTTTTTAAAGTTTTAAATCAATCATACCGGCTTAAATGTATTCGAATTTTCTACTGCCACGGTAGTGACCATATCTTGCACCCTCGAGAAAGACCCTCTTGGAACTGCTGAAATACACCTTGGCTTGGATGAATTTTTGCAACCAAAATTAAGTTGGTTTTTGGAAATTAAAGCGCCAGCGTGATTTACTAACGTAGCATCTTGAAATCTACTAACTCCAACTTCACTTAACCCTGATGCTGTTACCGAAATCTGATATAATCCATCTGCTGATGGAGTAAAAACTGCGGAGTATATTCCATCATTACGAGACACATCTGGAAGTCCTGAGCCATCATCCTTTAATAAAATAACCCAATTTTTGTCTGGCTTTCCATTTAGCCTAATCAGAGCGGTTACATTTTCCAATCTGAGCACTCGCTGTTCTTGCATTTCTACTTTTGCGAAAATGGAAAATGGAACAATTTTGCAACCTGGTTGACTCATATCCAAATAATTGCTTTCAGCAGAGGTAGACACATCAATGGAGATGAACTTGCTTGAGAAAGACCCTCCAATTTTCCTTGGCAATGGTCTGTCGGTTTCTGCTGTCACCAATAGAAAAAACATACAGTCTAAAGGGTCTTCAGATTCGCAGCTATACGAAAGTTCCCATTCAGAACCCTAAAATTTCCAAACATTGGCTTTAAAATGCTATAATATTCAAAAACAAAGGCTTTATGTATTCTGATGCATACTTGAGTTGGATTTATAATAGGATACGTATGGACAGTACGTCTAGATAAATCAAAATTTTCATCCCATTCCCCTTTTTCACTTCCTATAACGAATTCGAATTCTCCACTGGGAGGTTTTAGCATTATTTTTGAGCCAGAAAATTGAGAAGTTGTTGTCAAATAAACTTTTACTAAAGTTGCATCGTCATAAATAGGGATAGGAATAATTTCATCAGGCTTTGTAAACTGCTTTTGGGTCTAAATTACGAAATAAAATAAAATTGTTCTTTAGTCTCACAGTGCCCCAATCACTCATTTATAAGGTTTGTTTTAAACTGAAATGTTTTCCGTACCACCCAAATTGACTTTGAGTTCATGATGGTAGGCTGTTCCAAAATTGTTTGTATATCATCAAGCAACCACTGCATTTTCCGAGCCGTATTCATTGTATCATTAATCAAGTGATATTTTCCTGACGTTTCTTGACTCAGGGTTTGCAAATTTGTGTACGGCAAATCTGCACCTTGCTGCGCTTCAACTACAAATACTTGAATTCGGCTATCTTCCTTTATTGAAGATATGACTTCTTGCTCATAAGTCAGTTTATCTAAAAACAAAGTCAATTAAAAATATACTAATGCAAATTTTAATATCACTTTCTTAATAATTATTGAATTATAAAAAAGGCAACATACCAAATGTGTTTGGTCCAGCACCACGCTTTATTACAAGCAACACCGTGCCAGCTTCGTGATCCCTTTGTTTAATTTTTTCAGTCACCTCTTTTATAGCCAAGCCAAAATCACGAATGACGGGGCCATCTGGATCAGAAGATTCGTCAAACACCCTAAAATAATATTATGCATATATTAAGAACCGTTTAGAATAGCTACAGATTCGCAAAGGTGGTCTATTACTGTTGCAGCTCGTAAAGTACAGACGAGATTGGAGACCATCCAATTTCCTCTTTAACGTAATAATGATTCTTTCCTAGATTGGCATGCGGATATGTTCCAACGGCAATATTAATTTTCTCGACGAGCGTAGGGTATCCAACAAATTTGACCATTGCTCCCATGATCTCTTGAAGTACTTTTCTTGGCGTCTACCATAATTATAATCATACACACAAGTACTTAATAATTAATTTTTCATTATTGCGGCCGTATTTTATAATTTTGGTCATCAAAACTTACTACTGTCCTTCCTCTATCGATTAAAACATAAAATTGAGGTGAAAATGACGCCTTCATGACTCTGAATTCGGGTCTCTGGACGCTCTCAATACAAGTCTTTGTACTTTTATAATCATCACTTTCTCTGATTACTTCCCAAACACTTTTATGAGAACAGAAAAGGTTATGCCGGTTTGGAGCTGCATGATTATGAGTTTTTGAGTCACAAAACTCTACGACTGAATCTTGCCAGTAATGATAGGAAAGCAAGGATGCATTTGCAGTATTTTCAGAATCTGGAAAGAAGCGGCAATCATGTTCCGGCATTGTAGGTTGATGAGGGTCACATCTTTCCGCCTCTTCACTATCACTGCAGAATTAAAATGATGTGGTTTAAAAATAGATAAAAGAAAATAATTATTGGGGTAAAGTGATACTAACATTGTACGAAATGATCCAGATAGTTCTTCATTTGAACATCCGGTTGCTTCCCATTTAGGATTAAATGAAGGATGAATATGAAAATATGGAAACTTGTCATCTCCTGGAATTCCATGCTCTTCCCAAACACCAAATCGGTAACGAGCCCACAAATTTACCAAAGCTTTTCCTACGATAACAGGATGCACATGATTTGTTCTTGCTAAATAGAAAGCCAGCTTCAAATAATTAACTGGAATATATATTTTTACCTATTTTTCCATATTGATCGTTTCCTTCTGCTGTTTTAAAGAAATTGTCTGGAAGCTCTACATACAATCCAGGAGAACCACACGGATTGGGATTGACCACGTTTGGACCTGGCACATCCGCTGTTATTCTTATTTCTGAATTTTCAAGCGTTTGCCTACAAATAAATTAAACTTTTTATAAATTATATAACATTAAAATGGTTTGTCAATGAAATTAAGGTTTATCTGTACCATGTAGCTCTTTCAAAGTTACTCAACGTCCACCAATTTTGTGGTACTACAACATCAACTGAATTGATAAAAAACCTTTTATTGGTTGCTTTCCATAATTCATTTGAAAATGAGTCAATTCCAACCTGCAATTATTCAAAAAATGCTTTCTATCGTAGACTCTCTTTACAATGTAAGCTCACCCCCACCTATTAATATTTTCTTTCACTCACTCGTATTTCATCCAGAAAATAGTTTACATTTGCCGGTTCAATAGTATTGGGTTCAACTCCGATTACGATGTCGTAGCCACCGTTTCCATTTAATCGAATAGCTTCACAAGGGCACACAATTGCAAACAATACCGGAACAAGTAATCTTATAAGTACCGATAATCGGTACTTGTAATTATTTTCTCTCATTTTATTTCACTTTATAAAACGCTGGACAATAAAATAAAACTGCAATATTAATCTTGAATGTTTTACAGAATGAATAAAACTTTAAAAACTAAAATGCTTTTATATACTGTGTTGAGGTTAGCAGCAACAAATCATTTACTTCCTGTTTTAAACCGGAAGGAAATTATATTTACTTGTAAACGGTACCTCATCATTACTAAAAAATAAAAGTATTTTTCCTGTGACAAATTTGGAAATATTTATTTTGTTGGTCATTAAACACAATATTATTTTAATCAAAGCGAATAAAAAACTGATGCTTAAGCAAAGCTACATTAAAACTACATTAAATGTTAACTAGTAATCAAAATACGTTTTAATCCGGATAAGCAAACTTGATTTTTTGGTTTACTTAACAGAATCTCGCGCGATGTAGCACATAAATTAACACGGTTGATAGGAATATTTGATGAATTTGTTTATAAATTAAAAACAGTTTTATCAGTTACTGGTTTAGTGATGCGAAAACTTTCTCTACATTTTACATCATTGACCTTTGTAATTATTTGTCAATCACAAGCACCCAAGTCAACTATTTTTTATTACGTATGCGTATTATTTATATTTGTACGAGTATTTTTGCAATTGGATCGTAAGGGTGTTTTCTCGGAAGCTGCAAGTCGGAAGTCACTGTTTAATAATTTCCCTTCTTTCCTTTTTCACTGGCTTCACTCTTCAGATATAAATGACTAAGATCAAATTCAATGCAATAAAATCACTTGCTTGTAATATGAATATAGCCGGTTGACTCGACCAAAGAAATTTTACACATTGATCATTTTTATAAGCAAATGTGATATGTAATATTTATTTAATAAAGTGGCTTGACAAAAATATAGGTACAGGATTTTATACTCCGAAATGGTCAGAGGTTACTTCTCTAATAGTAGCAAATATTAGACTAATTTCTATTGTACAATTAATCGATCTCTCACCAAAATTTATGAAAGGCAGAGTTTGAGTTGACTATTTGAGGTTTAGCTAATCTATAAATATTTTTGTTTCATAGGATTATGCTTTGAGCCAGCACTTGCATGGTTTGCAAAAAAATACAAACATTTATTCGTTGTGCATCCAGTTTCCGGCAGAGTAATTAAATTTGGTTGCATACAACCCTTTAATAGTTAATGTTTTGTACAGCTCTTTATATAAAGTCTAACTTATGGAAACTTCTTGGTTCCCAATTTCTTTCAATCAAAATCAGTCTCGCTGCGTTTAAGAGTATCATCGACAAGTAGCAGGCTACGTATATACTACGAATAAGAAGAAAGGACTGCAAAAATAAACAGCTCTTTCATTATGTTTTTGGCTTTTGAAAGTTCTAAAGGTGTTTATTTCTCCGTTTTGCTTATTCATTTAAAGAATGAGATGTGATCTAGCGCAATGCAATGCAAGGATCGTGCTAGTGATTGATGACTAAATTTATGGAATTGTAGTACTGAACCACGTATTGAAGTTAGGAATTGCAACATTGGATCTTATCGTGAAATTCAAACTTTCTTTCATGGCCTACATAAATTGTTCCACGGGCAAGTTTTTTTATTAGTTTTCAACAACTTTTGCATATACTTTGTAGGCCCATGTTTATCCTTGCTTAAATAAATAGTGCTGAACTTTAGCCAACTAGTGCCGGCAGTGTCTATCTTTCAGCTATTTAGATTTTAATCGAAAGATAATACAGAAAAATACCGGGTCAGGAATACAAAAAACGTCTTTCAATTGCAAACAATGTTATACGAACAAGCATCACATCATTTACGATAAAATCAACGTCAAATTGAGAATGCAGGTATTATTAGCATGAAATAAACTGGGAAATTGAAACTTAATATTTTTTCGAGCCGAGGCGGGTCTCAAAGAAAAGGCTTGATTAATCTGTAAAAAGACTTTTGTGCATTTTCGATGCATAATGTTGTGACGGTCTTCTCGGTGCAACGCATCTCTCATCTCAAGAATTTGAACTCATGCCAAGCAATGCAATTTAATCTCAAAATGTTGCACATCTATATGTTATTGCAGAATTATACATCAACCGGCATGTATTCATTATTTCCATTATTCTAATTAGTTAACTAATTGAATAAAATTATGACAAAAGGCAAATGATGGAGGTTAATAGGTGCGCTCGTGTTAGGGTTATGGGATGAAATAGACCAAGAATGATGAAATAAATTTTAATTGATATATTTATTCATGGTATTTAACATTGTATCAATCAATTCTTATATATCATTAATTGCTCAGCAAAATGAATGAAATCACGTGTATGTATTCTATGTAATTAATTGTAATTAATTATATTTAAAGTAAATTGTTTTTACATCTATTTCAAAAGAACTGAAAACAGAATTGTGCTAATAAGAAATGAAATACTGATACGTAAACTCTGACTGGCTGCCCCAGTTGTAGGCTCCACAGTAGCAGATGTAGTAGGAGATGAATTATCCGTTTCAGTAGGGCCAGTGGGATTGGAATCTGGCGTTGTAGCTTCTACCGTTGTTTCATCGGTTGATCCTGTCCCAGGGTTATCAGTTGGTGCGTCAGTTACTGTGGTTGTAGGAGTTGGATCACTTGGCCCATTAGTGGGCATGGTGGTAGACGTAGAAGGTGGTTCCGTGGTTTCAGACGAAATGTTAACTTCAATTATGTTTGATACGGGGCTCTACAGATACAAAATATAGTATAAATATCTTTTAACACATAAAAATTCAATTTGAAAATTTTTATTTGCAGTACCATTTGACCCTGGTAAATAGAGCGTACTGCATAATACATCGTTTTAGATGGCCTTGCAATTGTTACAGTCTCTAGTCGAACTGGAGGCTGTGGAATGTGATTGGGTGGAATAGGAACAATAGTTTGCCTTTCAAAATCATCGATTAAAAGTTCGAATTCTGGAGCTGATCGAATTTCATATGATGATACTATTAAACACAAATATTATAAGATCAGGAATTCATTCAGCTCTGGATTGATCACTTATTATTTTAGATAAAAGCATTTTACTAATTACCGCTTAGTTGTGACCTGCCAGGAATGATTGGAGCCTCCCAATACAAGTCAACTTGTCCTCGAGCAGGTTGATCTCTGGCGTCCAAAGTCAAAATCTTTTGAGGATGAGGCTGCAATACATTTTATTTTAATTATTTGGTAGAATTGCAATTCATGAGATCCTTAATTTTCTTACTTTGAACTGCTCAACATTTTGAATTGCAATCGGAAAGGAGAAGTCAGCAGATTCGGAGAAAGTAACATCCAAGTTTTCTGCGTTACAATTTGCTAATCCACAACCAGTATCTTTTTGATCAACTGGAAGAAGTTGAATAAATGCACCTCTCTCAATCATCTTTGGTGCAATATCAAGAACAGCTTGACTTCCTTTAACAGCTACGGTAAGCTCAAAAGTTCCGTCTTGATCAGGTACAAAGTAACCAGAATAAACACCATCGTTCCCTTGTAAATCTGGAGCAAATTTTCCGTCATCTATTAATTCAACCCTTGTAACAGATGATGAAACAATTTCTTTTAAGGAAGCAGTAATTTGAGCTCCAGCCACAGGAATATCGTTTTTAGTGACCTTGTAAAATACATAATTTAAATAAAATTGCTTTTATAAAGAAGATTTCCATTTTCAAAGAAATTATCTCTGTTTGAACCTTTGCAAATATGGAAAGTGGTTTTCCATTAGTTAAGTCAATTGCGTTGTTTTCCAAGGATGTGATAACGCTGATTTTCACGTTTTGCACATCGCCCGTAAATTCCCCTCTTGCCAGCAAACTATTTGCACAATTTCCTCCAGAATTGCAAGAGACCCTTAATGCCACTCTCGTGATGTCACTCTGTATTAGATTATACTCGGTGGAAGTGTTTAATAAGTACATTTACTAACTGAAATAAAAATATTTCTTACCATCTCATTTGCAATTACTTCCAACCGATACGTATACTTGCTTCCCTCTTCATTCCAATCCAAAGTTCCTTTTTTAAATCTAAAATTGAGTGGGTTAGTTGGCTCTTCACTTGGCGATTTGGTTCCAAGCACAGTGAAATTGGTTGACTTTAAGTCTCCCAGGTTTGAAGAAACGAACATTTGGAAAGTGTTTTTGATACCGTTGGGGACTGAAATTGCTGTAGCAGCATTAAAAATGTCCTTCCGAAGCTATACAAAGTTAAAACATAGTTCTAGACTTATTGCGAGAAAGGTACGTATTGGAAGCGCTTGAAAGTGCAGTTAGGGGTATTGTGAAACTTACTGTTTTCCAGTCGTTCTTGAGTTCAGGGAAAGACGTTCTTAGTCGGGCTCGTACATAATTAAGTACATTTCTAATACTTTGCTCAACTTCTCCGTAATTTTTAAGAACCGTAAATGTTCCATAAGATCCTTTGCATACTTCTGCCAAATGGCTCATTCCAGTATGACCAGGAAAATCTAGCTCAATCGAGTTTAATATGATGTTCCCTTCGTTTAAAGAATTTAATACTTCTGCTTCTGGTAAATATCCATCTAAATTCCGATTCCAAGTTTTAAACCAATTTTACAACCTTAAAACATACCTAATCAGTTGACAATACAAACGTTTAACCCACCAAAATTTTCCACATCTGCTCCAAACTTGACAATCAATATAACTGCTCCATTTGGATGGTTAATCTTCTTAATTTTATCTGCAACTGTTTGAATAGCTCTTGAAAAATCTCTTTGTAGAGATCCATTCCGTTTTAGTTCCCCTATCGAACTTTAAAAATCATATAATTATGCAATTACTCATTCATTTTATCCAAGAGCCATCCAGTTCTTTTTTTGCCCAAACAGATAATATTTTTTACTCAAGAAAAGAATTTCGATTCTTTCCAATTTCCGACCACTCGACAAGTTCATCAACAGCATTTCCATTAGTTCCTGGATAAGCTCCGATTGCAGCTACCGTGTCAGATAATGAACTCTCAGAAATAAATGCTGCCAACGCAGGAGGAACAAAATTAGCTATTGAAGATGATCCCTAGTGTTCAATCACGTAAACAAAATGTTATCAAACTCATATTTGACGATTCACTCGATTCATAACATTTTCATTATGTTTACTATAACAAGTCAGTTTAACGAATTTCATTTTACAGGCGATTGAACTTACTTGAACACTACCTCTGTCCAATAGCAGATAAAACAAAGGAGTTTCGCTGTGTTGAACCAAATTAATTTTGAGCACTGGTACGTTTGTCTTTTGATCGGTGACAGATTTGTAATCAGAACTTTCCCGAATCACCTCCCACACGCTTTTATGATCACCTATTGTAATACACAATTGTTATGATAGAACTGTCATAATAATAGTAAAGATTGGTTCAAATCACAATTTGATATTGAATCGGAATGAATATTACACGCAAATATTCTGGGTATTATGTAAATTATTCTAGACACAGGTTCAATGATTAAAAGTTAATGTTTGCACCTACACAAAGCGTTTTGTTTGTTTGGAGAATATTTGTTATGACTATGAGAATCACAAAATTCTGTTACAGAGTCAATCCAATGAAAATGAAGTAATGATGAATTTGCATTTTGTCCAAATAAGTCAGGTACAAAGCGACAGTTTTCATTTGAAACAGAATTTTGAGAGTTTTCGCACGATACATCGGGATTTGTTCTAAAGCCATATAGAAGAGAAAAGCAAATATTTTGAAACCCATTGTTAATCTAAATGATTCAGTACTTTATAGAAATATTACACAAAAACCCTTACAAATCAACAAATTTTCCTTTTAAAGGCTGATTAGAACATCCCGTAACCTCTAGCTGGTTAGTTTTACTGTTCCAGTTGAAGTAAGGAAATTGATTATTTCCTATGTAACCATGCTCAGGGTGTACTCCAAATCGATAGATTGCCCAAAGATGGAGAAGTGATTTTGCTATGAAAAATGCATTGATTATTTTAAAATATACGCTCTTTCTAAATTTTAATAATCAATTTAATTGAGTACCATGAAGGCCATGAGGTCCGCTAGTAGACGTATCAAAAAAGTTAATCGGAAGGTCAATTGCATTTCCTGGTTGACCACACTGATTCAGATTTTCTGCATAAGGATGCACCGTTCCACTTGATACGCGGATATCCGCAGATCCATAATTTTGCCTATGTTCAAAAATCAATCCAATTAATCAATATTGCGTCATAGTTTTTAATTGTTCATTAATTAAACCCTAACGTGGTAGCCGATAATATAGCTTCGTGTTTATTCCATTTGTTGGGGATAAGAATATCCACAGATTTTAGGTAAAAACGTTCTTTTGTTGCCTTCCATAAAGTTCCAGAGAAAACTTGTAGGGAAGTCTGCAACAGAAAAAATTTTATCATCAAGGTATTCGTAATATTACACGATGTGATTGAGAGAATCACATAAAGCGCAAATCAAAAAGATAAGATATTCGCATTAATAATCCTTCTCGATGAATTTTTGCAGTGCACTTTTTGCGTGGTTTGGACGATACAAACAATTTACGGACAAGTTATCAAGAGCGGCCGAAATAGCTCAGTTGGGAGAGCGTTAGACTGAAGATCTAAAGGTCCCTAGTTCGATCCTGGGTTTCGGCACAACTTTTTGCTTTTAACTTGGCAAATCGCAAGAATGATACTTTTCCCTTTCCCAGTCAGTTAGAATTTATATGCGATTAATAATTTTTTGCAACTTATATTTTATAGATTTTTTACCATACTGATCAAATATTCTTCAATTCTGTTTTATGATTTCTGCGGTAATCAATTTTGATTAGTCTAAATAAATTATTGTTCACCTTAACGTTGTCAATAAACCGTTCAACTCCAACATTGGGTTGAGGAGCGTCTTCATTTAAAGCTAGAACGATCTCGTATCCTCCATCACTGTTTAACTTTACGCAATTAACAAGAAGAAATTGTGAAGCTAAAAGTATAGCTCCGATAAGAACTAGAATAGAATTATTAGCCATTTCAAAGTTAAGTAAGAAACTAAATTTATAAGTCTAGTAGTTAATATTGTGCTGCTGCCGTTATAACGAAAATGCCAAGAAAGGCAGGGGAACGCTTTCTAGGTATGAAATGGATAGTAAAACTAAACTTGCAACGCTACGTAAAACAATAGTCCAAACGTTATCAAGATAGCGTTAAATATCCAAGTTTACACAAAGTATTATCAGATTATACCTCCCTTCTACAAAGATTAACCAAACACGGCAATGACATTTTGCGAAAAACAAATGTTTGGAACAAACTCCTTTATTTTGCATTTATAATTCAATGATAAGTCGTTTTGATCAATTCGTTACAATCTATATTCCGGTTGCGCTATGAGCTTATCAACGTTTCATAATTATGCCTGGCAGTTTTATGATTTCTGCACTGATTTCATATTTAAACCAGTGGCTTTAGATTTAATCTTGTGCTGATGAGGAAAAATAAAAAATCTCAGCATTTAATTTGATTTGATATGTAATGTCCATGACTCATACTCATAAAAATTCCTTACATAACACAGTAAACTGTAAGGAAACGGATAAAACTTGACGAATTTATGGAGGCAATTTAATCTCTTCACCCAAAACTCTGAATCATTACTTAAAATCATAAATACCCCTTGACGCAGGCCCATTCCTATCTATTCAAATGTATATTTTAATCCAGAAACTGACCATATAATATTTATTTTTGCTTTTCATGGTATCCTTAATCCCTGATATATTAGGTTTTTCTTATCATAAGATAATGAAATTCTAGTTAGATTGAATGATGTAATGAAATGAAATAGAATAGCATAATTCACACCAACACCCGTAAATCAGCTTCCCTATAGAACCAATTAGGGGGAAATTTCAGTACTACGTTCACACTAAAAGGGTACCAACCAACTAAATGAAACATTGCAAAATAAAAAGTTGCTTTTTCCTTTAATCAGGCAATTTCAAAGACACGAAAACCGATGTTCAATGCTTTGAAAATATTAAACTGCATAATAATAATTGTAATTAATTCCAATTCTAATTAATTCATTCACCTTTAATTAATTTTAGGACATTTAAAACAATTTTGTTGGCATCTTTCTTTCTCATCCAAACAAAGACTTGATTTCTCTTCACTTTGCCCCGCCAGCGTGACCGCTAAGACAGCCTCACACATGTCTCTATTCTACGCAAAAAATGGATTTGGGTTTGCATCATTTTTCTCTAATCACTTGACTTCTCTTTCAAATATTAAATGCATTTAAAAACTTGATTTTAATTGTTGGGAGTTTTCAAATAATACACAAGTCAATTAAATAACGACCCAAGCACATTTAAACAATACTTGTAAAACCTGTGCATTGTGCATGTCTTCTTGAGTCTGGATAACAATAGTGTGATAGTTTAATATTTAAACAAGATTGAACTAATTAATTTTTGCGATTTGTAAACGGTCTCGATAATTAAGGTAAGGACTAACAAGTATCAATTCCATTTATTATAATTAGTTTGTTGTGTAGTAGTTTACTAATTCAAACCTTGTTTTTATTTCCGTTTAGGTCGATAATGAGTAGAATTTTACAATGTTCGTCCTTAGCCTCGGAGGTGATTTCTCGGAGTATAAGTTTCTTTCAGTTTCCCAGAACATTTGCTTTGGCACACTCTTTACAAGGTGAGAAATAATTTAAAATGGTATTCAGTACTCATATAAGCAACAATTACAGTATCCAAAAATAAAATACTAATCATTCCATTTTTCATTTTAGGCTTACCACATAATGACATCAATCCTTTGACAAAAAGACTGAACTCTAATTTTAAGTGGAGAAACCAAGGAATTGTGTCGAATTTTCATACCTCCATTGTCATCAATCAATCTGAAGACAGGTCAATTAAGCCCTCTGAGCAGTATGAAGAGTCAAGTGAACACCATCAACAAAAAGGAGAACATGAGCCTGAAGAAATTAATTCTGGAGATTATGCATCCAAGAAGGCCCTTTTTGAGCATCAGAATTCCGATGTAATTCAGCGTCTACGTCGCCTCAGCGAGACTTCAGTGCATGACTACAAACTCAGTGAAGCTGCATTAAAAAAATCTCAAGAACTAGCACGAGCTAGAAAAGAAGCGATTGAACGAGGAGAGCAATGGAAATGGGATCAAAGAAACCTGAGACCCAGTGGACCTCCAGTTCATAATCCTAATCAAAATCGGAGACGTTTTCAAATGTCGGAACGTAATTGGGAAGAAGCAGATGATGAGTTTTTTGATGAAAGGAGAAGAGTACCAAATCGGTATGATGGTGGACAAAGTGATCAGCAGATGGATAGGTGGAGATCTTCGCCTATGTCAAGTTCGAGATATGACGATGATGAACGAGATATTCTTGAAAATTATGAAGAGGAAATGCAAAAACTGAAAGAAAAAATGGATAGGATCAAAACATCAAGAAAACAACAATTAGAGCAGGAAAAAGCTGAGAGGGACAAAGTCTTAACAGCTAGCAAGTCTGACGGAGAACCAGAGTCAGCAAAATTTTCGTAATATAAAATACACAATACTTTTTTATAATGTTTTAGAATATTAACTTTGTAGATTATTATTGCTTGAACTAGTCTTTTAAAAAATTGAAAAATAAAAACTAGGTACATTATGGAGTACCTATCTGTTTGTAATTGATTGTCTTTCGTTTTGTTCATTTATTCCACAGAAATCACACTTACAAAAGCTCATTATCCAATCATACTGCTGGCAATACCCAAGTTGGAAGAAATTTTACAAACCAAAGACTTGGAGAAAGTCAACCTGAGAATCCAAAAGAGTCTCATGAAATTATGAACCATAACGTATCATATAATTCAGATGACTTCAACCTTAATTTTGCAGCCAGTGAACCCGATACCTTTGGAAATTTAATGGCTGGGCCCACAATAGTAAAAGACCAAATTAGCAAAGAAATTCAAAAGGAATTACAGGAAGAAGCGAAAGCACTTTCACTTACGGAAGAAGATGATGAAGAGGAAGACGACGTAAGAGTTCGACCGCTTCCGGGTGAGGGGTGGTCCACGCCCAAGTTAATTAAAAAAGTTCGGGCTCTTTTAGAAGAGAAGAAAGTAAGACTTATTCGTTTAATTTATGACTAAGGCTATGACTCCATCATTTTAAACATTACAAATAACGTAATTCACGCTATTTTTATTAACAGCTAAAAGAAGCTGTGGACTTATTTACTAGCGTTTTAGCTGAAGGTGGATTTACCTTCGACAAAGTTGATATTCGTCATCATTATAATGTATTAATCAATGAATGTGCAAATGTCGGTTACGTCGATATGGCTTTCCGTTTATATGCCACTATGAAAAGGACAGGGTACAAGGAAAAAATTCAAACCATTTCTAGTCTTTTTAACGCCATTGCTAATTCACCCTGGGACAAAGAAAATAATTTAAATAGGATTGAAAAATTGTTGATTGGTTTGAAAGAAAAGAATTGGAATCTTAGTATTATCGCTTATACCGCTCTTATAAAAGGTAGGTGTTCATTCACATACATAAATAAGGAGAACGTTTGTGGTACAATTTAGAAGTTTTTAAAAAATGATTTAATCTTTCTAGCGTATGGGAGACTAGGAGAAACCGCTTTGGCTTTTGGTGTTGTTGATCAAATGATTGAGGAAGCCAAAATTAAACCCGACACGTATGTATTTAACATGCTGTTACAAGCTTGTATTACAGATACTAAAAATGGGTTTCGTTATGCCCTGATAACGTGGAAGAAAATGCAACAAATGAATATCAAGCCGGATATCTATACTTTCAATTTGCTACTAAGAGCAATCGCTGAATGTGGCATCGAGATTGAAGTTCCAAAAATCCCTTTAGATACTGCGACTGCACGGCATCAAATTCCACTTAGTGATCATCCAGTCCTACCCGCTATTGTTGCTGAAGAAGACAGGGACGCATTGCTAAGCGTTTTAGTCCTTGATAAATCCACGACTGACGAAAAAATAAATACCCAAATTACGATTCAAAACTATGATGATCCAGTAGAAATTGATATGAAGTTCCTGAAAAAGGCTTTAGGGTATCCTGAAAATCGGTAAATTATGAAAAATTAGAATTAACCCGATTCCCCAGAAGTAATTACAAGGAACTTTTGTTACCTATATTGACTGTTAAAACATTTTGCATGAATAGATTGGCATTGTTGGGTGGAATTCGTGGGTTTTTATCTCAAATGGTTCGCAGTAAAGTCGGGCTAAATTTGAAGACTTTGATGGGACTGTTGTACGTTTCAAAGGGGGACGAGTTGCACGTTAGAAAAATGAATTTATTTATAATTTTTTTGTTGGTCTTTGTAAATAATAAGTGTGGTTGTCTATATTTTTACAGGATATATTGCAATTGTACAAAACTTACAAATTGAAAGGTACTCCTGCCTTTTACACGGTGGCAATTAAGAAATGTTATGATTATAGTAAGTATGACCTGGCCAAAGATGTTATTAAGCTTATGCACTTGGACAACGTTACTCCAAATATTGCCATTTATGGAGCAATGTCGTTGGGATGTGTTACGCTCAATGATGCAGAGGAGTTCTTGAAGGATATGGATGCATCTAATTATCAGTATGTTTTAAAATAAATAATCGACCAATAATAATCGGTTAGTACATAATGAGAACTGAGACTTTCTTTATATAGACCCAATACCCAGTTAATGGTAAGTTTGCTGAGACCAGCCATAAGGAATTGCGATCCAGTCCATGTATTTTATATTATGGAAGAAACTCGAAAAAGAGGAATTGACTTGGATGAAGTGTACTTGGAAAATTTGGAAAAATTTTACAAGTTTTGCCAAAGTGGCCTTATTTCAAAGGTACATAATGTCTTTAAATATGAGATAAAGTAGGTATTTCACGTGATAATTTGATTATTTTTAAAGGAAATGGGAAAGCCGATGGATAAGAAACTTGAAATGGCTTTAGAAAGAAACCCAGATTTGCCAGAAGAATTTTACACTTTCAAACAGAAATACCAGGAGTGGCTATCGTTAGTAAGCATTAAAGTAACTCCTAAAAATCCATGGAAGGACGAATTCGAACATTTTATCAAGCATAAAAGTCATAAACAAGCAGAGACTCAAGAATCAGTCATTGATTTGGAATCGTTAAATGCAACTTCAAAAGTCGGATGAGTAGTTTTGTAGTTTTTTAATACTTGTACATTTCTAGTCGTTATTTTTTACTGTGAATAAAGTATATTTGCTTAATTATATAGATAACACTCACCATATCTTCTGATCTCAATTGAAATATGCTCCTCCAAACTTCGTGACCACAAATAAAAATATGATGCAGAATGATCATTCGCTTCGCTTGGCATCTCCTCAACTCAAGGCAAACTATAATCTAAACCCGAAAACGGTTATGCTAATAAATCAAAAACATAACTATAATTTCTTTAGCTGTTTGAACTATTTTCTTTTAATTTAAATTGTGGTGCATGCGTGTCCTGCATGTAATTAATGATATATAGATAAGAACGATTAATCCGTTTTAAGTAATAATAAACAGTAAACAACGCAGATCAAGTTTCATACATAATTTAAATTAGCAAATTGAACAAAGTTTACTACAAATGTCATCTGCGCAAATGCTAAATATTTACATAACAAGAAGATAACTCGACGCCCATTATATCATTGCAACTTATGCAATAAAAGATGAATGGAAGCGTTTATTACGCAGAAAAACAAGTAAGCAAAGAAGGAAAGGAAGTTGAGTGACAAAGGTATTTTGTACACCTGAAAAAGCTAGTACTAATGAGTAACAATAGTGAGAGAATTGTAAAGTAATTAATGTCGACAGCTAAGCTGTTATGAATGTTGCAATTTTTACCGGAATTCACGTGTATATTGGTAGAGAATTATATTGAATGGACTTAATTATCGGCTAGACTCAATATGATTACAAGCTTAGCGCTGCCAGCAAAATTTACACAAAAGGATTTTCATTGTCTACATCATTTTTGCAATTATTATTAATATGAGTAAAAATAGATATTTTTAATTTTAACTTTAGGATTTGCCGACTCTTGCAAAAAATAGCTTGTTATCGAAAAAGGGATTTTCTTAAATACATGTTACCTGTCACAGAAAAAATTACGAATGAAAATGATTGTCTCGTCTTCATACCCTAGTAAGGACGACAGTAATTAGCACATGGGCATCCTGATCCACGAATGAGATATTGCTAATCTGACATTTTTTTTCAGAATTTACATGAAATATTGCCACCAATTCATTCAGACACCTTTTAATAAATTATTAGTTATCAATGTTATCACGAATTCAGTAGTACTTATCTTCAGCCAAATTTGACAGTATATATGACATGAAATCTGACATTTATTTCAAATCTTGGACTGGTCTAAAATAAGGATAGAATATAGATAAAGTGGTTAGTCTAGTGCAATGGTTTTGGCTTGTACTTTTAAACATAGTTGCAATTTTAGCTTTTTATTCGTAACAATATTGTGGTAATGGTGTGAGGATTATTTTGGTTTTGCAATATATCAATCAGTAAATTTTAGGACTTTTGCTTATGACTCCTTTACTTGTGTATGAATTTTCCTTTGTTTTTTATTTCCAAGGTCCTTCAAGGGTTTCTTTTTCCATCAGTGAAAAATAACAAAAAGTGTTAATGTAAGTAAGTAAGTAGGGTTTTATTGACCATATTTCCGCTGCGCAAAAAAGTGTTAATGTGAGATGACATGTAAACTCATGTGTATGTTATCAAATAATTATTAATGGTAGAAAATAAATCACCGTAACCAAATCTAAGATTGGATGGATGCAAAAAAATAAATTCATAGCAAAGTGAAATAAGTCAAAATCGGTGTATGGTGGCGGATTTTTAATCAGAATAGGATGTGGATTATCAAAGTATTGTCCTGGTTGAGTCATATCACTTTTGTGACATATGGATTAATATTATGACAACGATTTCCTTTGCCTTGTATTTGTATTTTATAGATCATAAAGACAACCTGGTTGTATGGCAATGAACTGTCAGTTACAATCTTTGCACATTTTTTTATCATGTAAAACTTGCGATTTCAGTTTTATATCTTTATGGCAAACAAACTGAAGCGAGGTATTCCAAATTCCAACAATGGGTTATTATTACCTATTAATTAAACCATTTCAAACTAAAAGCAGAAAGTCTCAAATTTAAACTAACAATTGTCAAAGATGAACGAGATTTCTTTGAATTGCCTTTTTATAAATGTTTATTTCTATGATATTCGTGGGAAACTCGAAATGAAATTTCTATAATTCGCCAGGTAGTGCACGGCCCTTATTGTTAAAATTTTATAGAATTTTCGTACAAGCTAATGCGTGTGCGTTCAAGAGCTGAATATTTTTAAACATACTTTTTTATATCGAACAATTTAAATAATCAACTGTAATAATCCGGTTGAAAAACGCATTGAGTTTTTGAATAATAAAGAGTAAGGTCAGTAATTATGCATCATTGAGTATCAAACAGATAATCTTTATTAAATACAATATAAAATTTCTTCGAAAACGGTCTTACAACTACTTTACAATAAAATTGTCCAATGTGACAACTCAAACAAAGTACAAAAAGGAAGCTTGACACAATAAACTATCGTCAGTAGTGTAGTATGTTATGCAAATTAAAAATGGAAGGAAATAGTATTCTTTCCTTCCACACATGCATAAATTATAGCTTATTCATTAGTTAATATTACGCTTTACGAAGGTAACATTGTCAAGATGAGATTAAAACATGCTCATAAAAAAGAAATTGCATTATATGTAGTAACAATTAGAATTGAATCCTTCACTTTAAAAGTTTTCTTCATGGTTCCTCAGCTCCTCATTTGTAACTTTACAATTAGTCAGTATTTACTATTTTTTCTTACTCTATTTTTTGAAAGTTGTAAACCCGCAGATTTGGTTATCATAAATCTGTAATAATGATACCAATATCATTAATACTTGGACACAATTCAAAAACGCGATTTGTTTATGGCAATGACTTAGATATTTTAAAAACCTCGTATTTTCAAATTTCAACAAAGATTTGAATTGACCAATACGGTTACCAAAGGTCACTCACTACACTCAAGGTTTCAGTAGCATTTACGATTAGTAGTGTATACATCCACACATTCATATTCGTCTGCATCTTTCAAAGTACAAGTATATGTACATTATGGTTTTGATTTTAAAATTCACCCATCATAAAATGCCGTAGCATTATTATATTAATTAGTTTAAATTACCGTATACAAGCAATCTAGATAAAAAGTAATTGCACATTTTGGTGCAAAACATACATCGATTTTAAAAAAGTTAAGAAAGAAGTCAATTTCCCCTGTAATATATTTTCAATTTATATCAATATCATTTACAATAAAGATAATGTGATAGGAAGAAAATGCGGTACATTTACAATTGGCATTTTGGATCAATATATGTATAGTCAACTTTTATTAATTGAAGTTTGACACCCTAAATAAACCAGGGAATCGGAGTTTCTTCGATTAACTTTTAAACTTAAATCAAATTAATGAACTATTGCTAAAGTCGAAAATTTAAATTTTGGATGAGCCTTAAACAATCCTACATTCCTCAACATCAGCGATATAGAGTCTGCTAACTTATAGGTAAATACAAATGGATTCTAGAAATGTTTAAAATCTAGCTAATGGACGGCCGTTCAATTCACATTTTTTGGATAGCAAAGCAGCAATAATAAAAGCATAAAATAACTAATTAAAGAAAATCTATCTCATGCAATAATTTTTCAAGTTCAAAACCAATCAATCACAATAAGCATATTTCGATATGTGTGATCGTCAAAGTATCAAAAATGTAATAATTTTAGTTTTAATTCTAAAAAACCTACTAACCACAGCACCTATAAAAGACTTCTAAGTAAAAGTGAAACTGCGACAATTGATTAATAAGACATAATTTGCCAATCATGATTTGAGTGTATCAAACAGGAGATTTCCAAATACTACCACTCAATTATTTTTAATACAAACTTTACAAGCTTAACCCAAAATATTTTGCGATATGGTTATGAAATTGATAATAAAGTTGTACCTAAACCGAATCTAATAAATAAAATGCCTTTTTAAACTTCCTTCGTATTTAAATTACACCAATTTCAATTTACTAGTTGTTAATTCATATCTATGTAGTTGCACATATTTTCGTGCTTCTTTCTGTGTACATGGTCCCATTTTTGATAATCAGTAGAAATTGTTGTCATTCCCTGTCTCCTGTGGGTTATCAGAAAAGTTTCGTTTCTTCATGCTGCAATTGCAATAAGCCTACCCATAACAACTGAATTTCATCTATTTGCATGAAGCAATAATTTGAGGTTTACCAGAAAAGAGGATCTGACAGTCGTGTATCTTTGGTGATATAAGCCGATGAAGACAATAATTTTCTGAGATATTCTACTATATGTGATAGTTAATCCCTGAAATTTTTAGTAGCCGAGATGAATTTGTGTCTGAGATATTACAGGTGAAAGTTCACGACGCTTAAGTGAAAGTGCATTTGAAAGCGAAATGACCCTTTCCAAATGCACTTTCACTTAAGCGTCGTGAAACTTTCACCTGTAATATCTCAGACACAAATTCATCTCGGCTACTAAAAATTTCAGGGATTAACTATCAGATGTAGTCAAATATCTCAGAAAAATACTGGCTTCATCGGCTTATATCATCAAAGATACACGACTGTGAGCACACCTCATCATCGTATCGTGTGTTTAGTTATGTGGCGTTTTATTGTTGCCTAATTTTTAAAATAATATTTGTATTTGCTTGCTCATTATTTGCATTCTCCAAGAAAAGACATTGTCGGAGGAGAAGAGTGCTTTTCGTCTAACTTCTATTTACTTTAGATTGAGGCACCTTAATCAAAAGATTTAATCAATTCTTTTTCTCTCTGTCTTCTGAAAACACACGACATCAAATCCGAAGTTTCTAAAATTGCTGTAGTTTAATATGATTCAATGAACTTATTATTACATGATGACTAGAATAAAAACAATTTACTTTCAGTTTGTTGTCTAACGTAGTTAAACCTACGGTGAAAAATTATTATTTTTTGGCAATTCCTCTCGTTTTTATCTTTGTATGTCTAGTTTATCAGGTGAAGACGAAATTCAATCATTAATGATTATGTAAGACAAAACAAAACGGTGGTTATGATGACAGCGACGAGGATGGATGATGACATGACAATAAAGGAAGGGACAACTACAATGCATTGTATTAGGTTCTCTGCTAAAGTGTGCATAGCAATCTCCATTGTATGCAGAGGTCCAGATTGCTGTGTGTGGCACGTGCCTTGCTTAGAAAAGAAAAATTGCAATCTATTAAATAGATTCCCTGATGATGATTGTTAATTTTTAAATAAAATTGTGTCGGTAGGCCAAAGAAATCCCTACATAAATTTTTTGTGACTTTGAAAGGTTTGGATTTTTATACAAATGTGTAAAAGCAAAATACCCTTCGCTTTGCTGCTAATTTTAAAAATAGGACTTGATTTAAACTAATCCATCCTTACCCTACATTTTTACTGCCTATACTTACGCAACGCATGTTAATTTTGTCATAACATTTTTGTCGGCTTGTCTTTTCACAAGGGACTTGGGGCGGAGGGAAGGTGGGGCAAAAAATAAATACCCAATATTCCAGCTTTAATCACCCCTTAAATGTTATTGAAGCATTTTCGGCTCATTATTTTAAAACTGTTTAGAAGTACGCAAATTACATTTTTTCTAGTAATGCAATATTGCAATCATCAGAAAGCGATAAGATACAAAATATTTTGAATCAGATCTCAAAAACCTTTCAAAAAATACACGTATTTAAAATTGCAGCAAGTTTATAAACTTTTCCTGAAATTCCTTTGAAATGATGACAACTGCGATAATGCAATTTAACAGTTAAAAGGCAAACGTGTGAAAGGACAAAAAAGCTATTACAATTAGAATTTAATGCTTTGACGCTAAAAGGCAAAACTGTTTACTACGGAAAGAGACAAAAAGTGTTTAACTCATACTATTTAATAGTATCATTCCTATTACATATTTATATTACTCCCTATCATGCATCACTTCATTTGACGATTTTAATCTAGCCAGTGCAAAAGCGCATCACGGAATTTTAAGAAGAAAATGAAAGACTAGTTGACAACAATGAAATGTAGAACACAACCGCAGATTGGCAATAATAACAATGCTTAAAAGTTGTCTGAAAAAATTAATAAAGATGTTTTCTGTCTTTTGTTTGCTGCCATTACTTGGTTAAATTTTTTGTCAATCATGAACATCAACCAGGCTAGCTTAAATTAGCGTTACAATAACAATGAAATGATGAAGAACTGAGAGTAACGAAACAACACACCTTCAATAACGAAATCAGAGCCCAAACAAAGAAAGAATTCGTTTCCCTGTATTTGACAATGTCCAAAGATAAGATCTGTTTATTTCTTGTTAACTTTCCAAATGTATGTATATTGCGTAAACAATTTTTAGTGTAGGTACTTAAAAGCTTGCCGTTGTCATCAGGCGTTACGTTTAAGAACAGAAACTAAAATGTACGTACCAATCTACATTTTACTTTTAACGGCAGTTTTAATTGATAGATTTTACTGTTTAAAAATAAATCTCAAATTTAAGATAAAAAGTTTTGCAATATTTTGGAACGAACTATAAATAAAAACAGGGGTAAGTCATAGCATTATCGAATTTAAAATAGTTCTTCATAAAATGACAATGATTGTTGAGTTGTTTAGTTCAATTAAAAATGAAAACTCATTGCTTTTACTTCACGCATGAACTGCCAAACCTTACTATCAAACGCGCACTTCACCTGTCAAATCAAATTTGGTTTGAAGATATTTTTCATGATGAAGATCACGATCAATAAACCAAAAGAAACAATAAGCTGTCAAATAGCTTTAAGTAAATTAAAACAGATTTTAATTCGAATTACAGTTGAATTTTAAAATCAATAAATTTTCGCTTTCCAATTTTCATTATGCATTATTTGATTTGGTAAACAACATTAATATTGCCCTGAGATTTGCATTTTCTTTCATAGGTATTTGACTCCCCACGCCTTTGGCAATCTTCCGCTGCAGACTTCAAACAAAAGGTTGCAAAACCCAGTGACAGCAAGTAATACCTGATTCTAAAAGAACTATTTTCTTGCTTTTCTGTTCATTATCGAAAATCTTATAAAGCCAAATTTTCATTGGGAAATTGAAAAAAATCCGTAGCTAACTTCTTAAATTACAAGCTGAAGTGGTCGTACAGTGCTAGTTTTAATTCACAAAATTATTAACACTTAAATTTTAATGACATAGATTTGTAGAAATTAACTATTAGTACGTAGGCATATAGTATAACATAAAGTAAAGAAGCAAATGCACACTAGTTACATTAGTTTTCTCGAGTATGAAAGTTTCAATTTTGTTTTGATCACCAAAATTGTTAGCTACGACGTATTATCGACTGACTTTGTATACCCTTTGTCAAAAGCATTGCCCTGCCCACAAAAAGTTTTAAAATAGGATTAACTTTTCGATACTCGTAATTGCAACTAGTGAATCGTTAGTTGTAATGAAATCTTATATAATATTTCAAATTTCAATTAAATCGGATTATGATTAGCTTTAAATGGTACGTGTATCAGGTAGGCGTATTAAATGCCCCATTGTTATTTCTGTAACAAATCCAAATCGATTCTTACAGGTAGCTAAAATTACCTGGTATATGCATTATCTTTTCATTCAAACAAGTCCTCATGTCAAAATTACTTTCCGTTTCATTTCCCCACACGTGTTTTCCTGCCTTTTATATTAAGCTTTGTAAAGAGCAATTTTTGCAGGTAATAAAAATCAAGTATTATAATAAAAAAATTGCATTCTACATTTTTTTATGACTTAAAGACAGTGCTCGATTTTAAAGAGCAGTCTAAACATACCTGTATCAAGTCACATACATAGCTGCATTTGCATTGCACTACTCCCAATGTCTTCGTGGTGACAATATAACAAACTAGCCACATCCACAACGCAAAATATATTATATAATAGGTACTAAAATAGCAAAAAACCTTTTACAGGATTTGCCTCTAAGTAAAAATAAATTACACATGTGCAACTCTAAAAATATTATGAATGCACTGTTTTGAAGACCATTTTACCCACTTCCGTACTTCCTTAGAGCAATATTTTTAATTCAGTTTTTCTTTTGATGAGTACAACAAAAACGTTTGGAGAGTAAAAAAGAAGTAACACATCAGCACTTTCTTATTTCACGAAGCAAAAAACGCACGATGAGTTGTCAATCTTGTGCAAATTTGTTCTATTTTAGGAATTTTGACAGTCCTACATATATTACGACTGTTCATACATTACAGCAATCATCCGTAAATTGTTTTCAATTTCAAAATTAATGCAATTGTTTCTATCAAACTGAAATTAATGAAACTTGAAAGTCTGATAATTACATTATCAAGGGTGTAAACAAATTATAATGCGCTAGCATAATTGTTCAATACAAATGTTTGTGAAGTTTAGGATTTTTTCTTGCTATTTATCATCCAATATTTTCTCCATTTTTTGTTAATGTTTATCGCAAATGGGGATGAACCATACAGCACCTAATAAAAAACTAAATGTAGACCAATACAAAAATATCATGCTTGCTTTACCACCAACCTTGCAAAAAAGGAATATCATTGCCCTGATCTCACTCTTCATGCTTTCAATTCCTCTATGCCGTAAAAATCTACATGTTAAATATTTTCAAATATTTCTGTAACTCATTTAAATTAAAACTATCATTGTTTCTTACGGTTAATAAAGGGCTGTATCAGAAAGAACAAGTAGCTAAAGTCATATACTAAGTGTCCTTTTCAAATATCATCACATCACGTCATCTAATTTCTTTGCATTTTGTTTGGGAAGGACTGTGATGACTCTTTCCTCTAATATCAATAAAATAATTTCAAAACATTTTCAAATGTGTAAAAAAGACGTTTTGTAATGGTAATGAAAGTTCTTTAAGCATTATAATCTCTTAAGTAATAAAAAACCATCCATTTGTTGACCATAATTACAGTAATTAGATGAAAACTTGATACTGATTTCCTCCCATAACATTTATTCATTTTATAAAAATGTGTTGTGGTAAAAGAGCACTTTTTTGTAAAACTTAAAAATTCTACCCCAAAACTTTGTTTCTTTGCAAATTACACTTTGTGAGGTAGCCTATACCTGAAATTTTCCACAAGAAGTAAATTAATAATAAAAATAAATATGGGGCAACCTGCTACAGCAGTAAAATTAGAGATGGTGCATAATTAAACACAGAAGTACTGTCTTTTACTTACTTGTGCACTATATTTACAAACAAAAGAACCTATGCTATGAAACTTTTGTCTCGGTAATTATAGATTAATAACAAACATTAGCGTCACAATGTCCAATAAGTCCTTTCATTATGATTAGAATGCGAATGGCTTTTAAAAGACACAAATTTAGTTGGCACGTGTCCATGTACAATATAAGGCGAAGATTGTTTAACGTCAAAGAATGGGCTCCCCAACGCTCCTGGAGGTGGAGGCTCATTATGATGAATGTGGTGAAAGTGAAGGTGATGTTTAGGAGGAGGACCGCGATGATGATGTCGTCCGCCCCGGTGATGATGCCTCTTTGGTGGTGGTCTATGATGATGATGGTGATGATGATGATGATGAGCAGTATTTGAATGTAAATGTGCTAGAACAGGCAAAGCCACGCTGTACGGTGGAACCGGCTCTTCTTTTACTGGTGGACCATAAGAAGGAAGCATAGGAGCCAAATCTAACCCGATAGGTTTCCCTGGTTTAAAATGTGGTGGGCCATACTGGGTATCCTTGGAGTAGTCAAGAAAATCGGGAGGACCATTTACGTTTTTGAATGGAGTTTTAATGAATGGTTCTGCAATGGCTAACATCACATCTTTATGGGCGTCTGGATGAGAAAGCGGGACACCTGGAACATGTTGCGGTGGACCATACTTAATAGGTTTTGGGTCTTCATTGAAATTAATTATGTTTCCGACAGTAACTGGGTGATAGTGAATTATCGTCTTCGGTTTTTTTGAAGGGTGATGATGAACGGGTTCGTGAATTGGGAGGTAAGGTCCAGAAGGAGTGAGTGATGGCCCTGTATCATGAAACTTTATAGATGATGGGGGTGGGCCATAATGATCATCATTGGGATAAGGTTCTGGCTCTGAGTGAGGTTTTGGTCTTTTAGGGTACTCATGCCCTTGCCCATGTCCCGTTTGTGGCTGAAAATATTCGGAGTGAGGGGGAACCGGTGGTGGATGAATTAAGCTGTTATCAACAATCCCACCATGCACTATGTCACTTTGAATTGACACTGTATGTGGAACTTGAGTATGCACTAATGACACTTTAAATGGGTCTTGAGATTGTTGTAAGCCATTGTGATGTAGATGTTGCTGATGATGAGAATTTAACTCATTGTTGTGATGCAAGTCGTCATGTAATCCAGGTTTCCGATGATGTTCCAAATGATGATGTGTTATAGGATTTGGATTCGGACGAATTAGTTGTGGGCCTTCGTGCCATCTTGAAGGATGTGGAAATCCTGCGTGTAAATAATAAGTATTACCTGACAATGGCCTACTATGAGGAATGTCCTCTCTGAATAGCTGTCTTTTCAGTCTTTGAGTTCCATTGATGGCCCCGGGGGGAAAGGATAAAAGACGACGACGAAGAAATGCTCGCTTTAATAATGCACTTGGACTTATAAGATACACAGAATTGCATATTCCAAGAAGAATCTATAGGTAAACATTATAAAACGTAATATGAAAATCATGATTATGAACCTAAAAGAAAAGTCCTGCCAATTTTTAGAGCTGCGTACTTACTAATATTGTGACAATTCTCCTTGATGATTTTAAATGCATTTTTAAAAATTTCAGTTTTCATAAAATGTCGAGTCAAATATATTATTTGGTCACTAAAACTAAAGCCTTTCTTCACATATTGTGTCACATTTTCACTGTCACTTTGATTCGTTGTATTCTATCATGAAAATTCAAGTTAACAAATTCAAGCACTTTTTCAGAATTAAAGAAAACTACAGAAAAAAAGTCACATTATTTGAAAACATTCCCTGCCTTCCGCAAGCACACGTATCCCTCAGCGCACTTTGCAACCAAAGACTATTGCACCTTCAACGGAAAGGGAATTCGTTATATATTGTTTTGCTTCAACTAAATTGCAGCGAATTGGCTGACTGTCATTATCGAATTTTGCTGAGTTATCATCATCATTTAAACTTGTACATTACTTGCAAATATGCGAATTCAATGTAATAAATAAATACTTTTGCTTTTAAATGGTCAAACGCAAACCAATCAGTAATTTTCAGCAATTTCGAATGTTTTTATGAAATTATACTCCCTGTATGTGTTAGATTCAATTACAAAGTAATTGCATACAGATTCACGTGGATGCGGCGGTAACACGTAATAAGTTAATACATTTGAAATAGTTTATATATTTTACGATGGATTTGGCAGGATAAGGTATGAAGCGTGCTTGCAAATTTGAAAATATAAACCATCTTTATATTTATGAACGAACATTGTGTAAAGCTACATAGCTTCAGTTGCAATTTGCAAACGACTGTACAATGCTATAAAATCTGCAATCACTTGTGTAACGCATTAAAGATTGGATTCAACAAAGGTGTCATTGTACATGCAGTGAACATATTGAACAGTCATAATAATAAGCAGTAACGCTGTAGTCACACTTACGGTGCTACGACGGTTGACGTTTGGTCTTCCAACGAAACACCTTGTAAAGTTGTGGTATTCGCGGTGCCATCAGTTTTATTCTCAGTCAGATGCCTGGCGAACGACTAAAGCTTAGAGAAACAAATTGTTCATTTCATCTCAAGAACATTTACTAACATAAAAACTTACAAAAATTCAAAAGCATTTTTAGAATCTATTGTTTTAGCATTGACAACAGCAATCTGCAACAGTTTCATCTTCATTTGCCAATAAATCACAAATGAGTGAATTAAATATTTGTTTTATTTTATTTCTGCTATGTAATACTATTATGCGACGAAACAAAAATTCTTCTATCATAGTCATCTAACTAAGCAGTCATCTAAAGAGATTTTTTAAACTTAAACTGCATCATTTACACAAATGAGGGAAGAGAGAAGGAGAAGAAAAGAAAGTGTTTAATTTGAACCAACAAGAAATATCGTTTTTGCGTACAAATAAACGGGATTGTATTTACTTTTTTATTAAAGAAGCATACCAGTATTATAGTTATTACAACAATTGCAATTATTTTGTTTATAAAAATAAAAATACTGCAGGGAAATGCAGTGCTTGCCATTTGATAACAAAATAAAAGGCCGCAAGCCTGCTTAGACACTAGCTTGAAAAGTTGCAATTTTTTGCAAGCCTTTAATATTTTAAAGGTTTGAAGACTAAATCCATTAAACTTTTATACTGAAAGCTTTGAGTTTATTTCCAGCGGAAAAAATAAATTTTTGCAAAAAGTATTTGCAATACTACAAAAATATTTGCATATTCTTTGTCTACAAGCTATTTCCGTTCGAATGATATGCTACTTGCCATATGTTGCAATTTAAGATTTTCTAACGGTCACTTCTAACGGCTTAACCGTTGGTCCATAATT